>MU705039.1:3203-38364 GCA_026770625.1 Nicotiana glauca
GACGTGTTGTTAGGATGGTTTTGGTGATTCTCTAGCAGGTGGATAGGCCCAATTACAAAGGAAACTCTGCTGAACTTTTTTTTTAAAAATTTGGTACTTAGTAAAAAATTTGTCGCCTAAAGAGTGGGCTTAATTATTGTGTGATCTATGGCTTCAAGCAAAGTTGGGGAACTTGCTATTGGTTTGCGAATTGTACAGTATGTACTATGTTAGTTCCGATTTGATGCATGCTGGTGAATCAGTTTTGGTTGTGGAAATTGGGCCGAGAATGGCACGAGTGAAGGAAATTTTTTTGACAAGATGTCATGAGCTCGGATGAGCAGGAGATAAGTTTCGATGTTTACGTTAAGTTGGCATTGTCTTCAGCATCACCTAAGATCGGTGTTTTGTAAAAAGGGTTTTGCATCCTGGTTAATAATTCTTGATCGCTCTTCAGTGTTAGTGCGACCGATGGTTTGGAGGTACGCTTCAGATATTTTGTGGTAGGTTGTGGGAGTGTGTCCCACGGGAAGATTATATAAGTGTGGCATATGATCACTTGATTGATTAAAGATGTAAACCAAGTATGAAGTTTGTGATGGTGTCGTTAAATTAAAGATTCATGCCTGGAGGGCACTTGGCACATTGGGTTGTGAACTGGGGAGGATTACTCCGATTGTGATGGTTGTTCTTGTGTGTTATGAGAAATAAGAATGGGACTTATTATGGACCTTTGAAAGGTTATCAAGTTCAGCGTGATCAAAATAGGCTTGAAGTCGATGGATGGATTTAATGTGAATAATGGCTCTATATCAGACCAGATGTGTGCATTTTAGTAACGCAGTCCTGATGGAGGAGTAGTTCGGTGGATGTTTCATTGTCAGATATTTCGCTTAGTGATGCATTGCGCCGTGTGAGTTACGAGACGACTTGAGAAATTGCTATGTGTTGAGAATTTTTTTAGGAATGATGTTATATGAGCATCTTGGCTCTTGAAATTCAAATTGTACATCGCACCTCAGCTGTGCTTGAGTTTTGTAGCTTATAACGCTATATGTACCTCAGATATATTATTATGCACTTAGCATGCTTACGACTGATACTCGATATTTTGTTGTAATGAGCAAATTTGGCTCGATGTGCATCTGCTTATATGAGATATATGTATGGATCGGGTGGCATGCCGCCCTGGGTATGTTATCTGGATCGGGTTGCACACCGCAACAGTGTGATATTAAGTATAGTTTTCTATATGCTATTTTGTATGCCTTGCTTCCTGGTTTCTAAGGAAAGTCCATATCAGTGCGTGGGATTGGTAATTCCTTCTAGAGTTCGTTTTCTTTTTTTGTATCGCATTCGAATTGGTAGCCTATTGGCATAGTGGGTCATCATATGTGGCTTTTGATTATGTCTGGGTGGCTTATTGCCTGAGCAGTTCGTACTGGGTGAGACGAGATCATTGAATTTGAGATTTTTGCAATCTGAGTATATGTCTCAAAAAAAGGTAATGTGATTAAACTGATGTTAGTTTGGTAGTATTGCAGCATGTTCTTGTTGGGTCAACTGGTGGTATTCGAGTTTGCTTGGTAGCACAAGGAAATTTTTTGAGTATCTGTCGTGTAATGATTGGGTGTTAAAAGTGTGCATGTATTCGCACGGTGGGAATTAGGATCAGGTATGATGATGCGTGTGCTACATGGAGTTAGATAGCTAGGAATGATTGTTCTTCTTAATTGGGTTTTCGTGATGGATGTCAGCGCAGAGGTTTCTACCATTGATTCAGTTCCGATGTTGAGGGACCTTTCGGATGCATTTTTTGTGTCCGGGCATGTCGCCGGGCGAGGTTGTGGATTTCGATCTTGATTTGGTGCCAGGCACCATATCGTGCGGCTCCGGCAGGAGTTATAGTAGTGGAAGGAGCAGCTTCAGACTTTCTTGGTAATGAGTTTGTTGGCAGGCCGATGTGGATACGTGTTTAGCTTGAGTTGGCTTGGTTGGCCCAAATTGTATTGTTGAGGGATAGGTTGATTCGATCGTTATTGAACTTGTTAGTGATCTAAGGAGAGCTATGAGTTGCTTCCTGGTGTTGTGAAACATTATGATTTGTTAGTTATGGGCACATGTGGTGCGGTTCTATTGGGGATTCATAGTGGAAGTCGAGCGGAAAGAGTAATTGGGAGTTGCTCGGCGAATGGCATATTGGTTATATTCTATCGGGTTGCATGGTATATGTTATTATTTCACCGTGAGTGTAATGATTAGCTTTGGTTCCATACATCAAATTGTGCGTGGTTGTCGATTTTGATCATAACCTGAAGTATTTCATGTGTAGCAGTGTTTGGATATGATCGCGCATTGTGGCTAGGCTACGTGGAGGTATGACTTTTCGGGGTAGATTCAGGTGTTCTATTTATATGATGTGAGACGGGGTCTCATCCTTGTGTTGTAATGGTACTGGTGAGTTTGAGGTACAACTCCTTCAGTTGAGTCATTTTCATGATTCGAGTATGTTCAAACCGTTTCTATTTGGTGCGCGTATTATGCAAGTTATGGCTTAGGCCTGCATTGGGATGTCATATCACCAGAGTGGTATGTTGGATTCAAGGTGATCGTTGGGGTCACTAATGAATACGAATCGATTTGATTTTAGGATAATATTGAGGTTCAGCGCGGAATCTGCTGTAGTATTATTCAAAAGGGAAGCGACTTCATGAATGGTTGATCAGAGAAATAGTTGCGGTTTATTGCGTGTTTCATTTATCGTTGGCAGTATATGAAAGTGTTAGAATAAGACCTTAGTTGATAAGAGGTCTTTGGCCGGTATTCGGGTGTTGTGGGCAATTGCTGTGAATATAAGTTATCGTTTCGAGTGTTTAGGTTATATAGTATATCATATGATTGCACCTGAGGTTGCAGGTATGGGTTATTACAGTTGGTTCAGGCTTATTCGGAGTATAGATGCGAGGTTCTGATCCTGTGTATGATTTCGGAAAGTGTAGTGTGGTTCTATGGTTTATGGACTAGATGGATTGTGAAATTTCAGCTATGTTGTGTTATCGAAACTATACGAGGTAGGGTGACGTGGGATCACCCCGGTTACATGCGTGGTAAGGTCATTTAGCTATTGGTTGGCTTCTAGAACAACTCTGGGTACGCTCAAGGATGAGCGTTTGTTTAAGTTGGGGAGGATGTGACGACCCGACTCGTCGTCTCATGCATTTCCGTCCCGGTTTCCCCATTTTATGCTTCAATATATGCACTCGGTGAATTTGAGTTGATTCAGATCGAGTTTGGTAGGAAATTGGACAATTAGTCTCTTTAAGGAAAGGTTAGTTTTAAAAAAAAAGTCAACTGGATGTTGACTTGTGAGTTAGAGGGCTCGGAATTGATTTCCGATGATTCGGTTAATTTCGGGGGATGATTTAAGGCTTAGGAACGCAATCGGAAGTAATTTTGGAGGTCTGGTGAAGAAGTTAGCCTATTTTGGAGAAGTTAGTATTTTGGCGATTTCCGGTTGATAGGTGAAATTTTGATCCGGGAGTCGGAATGGAGTTCCGAGAGTTTTAGTAGCTTCGTTAGGTGATTTTGGACTTGTGTGCAAACTTTGAAGTCAATCGGACATGATTTGATAGGTTTCGGCATCGAAAATAAAAGTTGAAAGTTCTAAAGTTCATAAAGCTTGGATTCGAGGTTGATTCATGATTTTAGCGTTGTTTATGTGATTTGAGGCCTCGAGCAAGTCCATAATATATTTTGGGACTGGTTGGTGTGATTGGTCGGGGTCCCGGGGGCCTCGGGTGTGTTTCGGGTTGTGATCACGCTCTTATTTGATGTTTCAACGTCATTTCTTTGGACATAAAGGGGTATCATATTAAGCAAATGAGCTCCAAATTAATTTTTTATTGAACCATTAGATCCATATCGAAATTACGAAGCCATACGAAAAAGAATCATCGAATTTGGACATAGTATGAGAAAGCTATGCTCATTTTTGTGTCGGGAAAACTGCTGCTTCTGGTATGCTCGCAATTGCGAAAACAATGCTGGGAATTGCGAACTCTGTAGCTTCACAAATGCGAAGAAAATGCTGGGAATTGCGAAAACACTGTAGCTGGGCTGAGAATTGCGAAAACACTGTAGCTTCGCAAATGCGAAGAAAATGTTAGGAATTGCGAAAACACTGTAGGTGGGGCAGAATGTTTAAAAAGAAAAAAAACATTTCAGTCGCAAAAACATCCCATTTCTCCACCATTTTTAGTCATTTTGAGAGCTTTTGGACAGGGATTGAAGGGAGTTTCAACTAAGATCGATTGGAGGTACGTTTTATGAGTTAAATACATGATTTTATTGAAGAATCATCTTAGAAATCCATGAAAACATAGCCAAATTATAAGAAAATTAGGGCTTGATATTGAAATTCTAAATTAGGGATTTGGGTGGTCAAATGGACTCCGATTCTTGTGAATTTGGTATGTATAGACTCGTGGCGAGATAAGGAACATTCTGATGTAAAAATTTCTAGATTTTGAGACGTGGGCCTGGGGCTCGGGTTTTACAAATTTTGTGATTTTTGATATTTTTCGAATCTTTTCGATTGGGTTATATTCCCTTAGCCTATTGTGATGTATTCATTGTGGTTTTGGCCAGATTCAACGCGTGAGGAGGTCGATACGAAAGGAAAGGGCATCGCAGAGTAGTATTTGGCCGGCTAGAGGTGAGTAATAGATATAAATACTGTTATGAGGGTTTGAAACCCCGGACTTTCACATCGTAACACTATATTTAGGCGTGACACGCACTCCATGACGAGTGCGGGGTCGGTTATTATTAGGGATCGTGACTTGGTCCATCCCGCGTGATATTTATACTATACTGGTGATTGATACACATAATTATTGATATTTACTAGGCTGGATTCCATGTTTGGGGCCTTGTGCCGACTTGTAGAATCCTTCAGGGATTGATATTACTGCTTTAGCATGATTTGCTTATCATTTGGTTTCAGTCCAAGGTTTTAAATACTGTTTTGCAAACTCAGCCATATTTCTAAGTTTTGAAAACTCAAATGATAATTTAAATGTTATTTCGGGCTGAGAACTACTATTTTATAAATGCCCATGGGGCTTATGATGTTTTCTGGACTGATTATGGGTGGCTCGGGCTGCGCGCCGCAGCAGTGACTTAAAATAGTGGTAACAATGGCACTGAGTGATGTGACTTGAAACATTATGGGTGGCTCGGGCTGCGCGCCGCAGCAGGAAATTGAAACAATGGTAACAATGGAACTATATGATGTAAATGGGTCAGGTAACAATGACTGACCAGGATTTGATTGATGCCACAAGATGGCTTGATAATGCGCTTGGGCTGTAGGAGCCCCTTTAGAGTCTATACACACCCCCAGTGAGCGCCGTCGATGTTAAATGATTATGGGTGGCTCGGGCTGCGCGCCGTAGTGGGTACTGGAATGTACCATCATATGCATTGCATTGCATTCATGCATTTGTATTTTTAATTGTTGTTCAGCTGTTCGGTTCCATACATTGCTGTATATTTGGATTATAGCTTACTTTGTGTATTTACTGTTTTTTCTTATCTTCGGACTGTATTTATTTTTATTACTCACTGGGTCGGAGTACTCACTCTACTCCCTACACCTTGTGTGCAGATTCAGGACATATCCAGACTGAGTGAGCTCTGTCCAGCTTTCCAGAGGCATTCTCCGGAAGTATTTGAGGTAGCTGCATGACGTTCGCAGCCGAGGATTCTCCCTTCTTTCTCTATCTTTACATTCTGTATTTTCAGCTTTTAGACAGACTTGTATTAGGATTAAAACTCTGTATTTAGAGGCTCATGGTCATGACACCGGGTCCATAGTGGGCTGTATTCGGTTTTTTGTTAAACTTCCGTATTTCTTCAGTATATTCTGGTATTTAATTTAAATGGCTTATTGATTCTCTGTCTTGTTAAGTGGGTTAAGTGTTGATAAATAGTCGAGCTTGCCTAGTATTGTGCTGGGCGCCATCACGACCGGGTTGGGGTCGTGACAAATAAACCTAGGGATTAAACCTAGAAAAACAATAAACTCATGACGGATCCCTAGTAGGACGCTTGTTTGCATCATGTGCATTTGACTTAGGGGACTCAACACAGGGGTTGGGACCGTCTAGGACAGGTGACCTGAATTGAAATGACCATCCTGATGCATCTTACGTGCTACTTGCACATTTATTTGCTCGGCTTTGCATATTGACTGACTTATATATAATGAGTAAAAAATTATGGAAAATAGCAGTGTTAGGACTAAGTGAGGGAAATCATTTTTTTGAATAAACAAAAATCCAATGCCCAACTAGCGTCGAAATGCTGCCGGAATTTTGAAAAATAAAATGAAAAAAAAAACGAACAAAAAATATTTTTGCAAAATAGCTTTGATTTTGGCCAATCGGCCCGAACTACGCTGGTTTGATTCTCACCGGATGTGAGATACGTAGGCAACCCCCATCGGGTCCAACCACCCTTTTTCAAAAATAGCCAAAAAATACCAAAATTTTAATTTTTACCTAATAAGTCAGGTGATGCCATTCTTGTTGAACAATAAGCCGAATGTCCCCAAGAAGGCGCCGGAAGGCTATTTTTCGCAAGAATAGCCACCTTGAGTCATTTTAAAACGGATTGCGGGCACAATCCTAAAATCTCCCTTTCGGAAATGCTGAAGGCCCGTATTTGCAAAGCCGAGTCTTTGTTCTCTTAGAATAAATATTTTTTAAAATAGCCATTTTTCTTTCAAAATAAGTCATCACATGGCCAGTTTTCTTTAAATAGCTTACAGTTGATATTGAAATCTTCTCAGTCTTGTGCAGGCCCATGGCGATGCTGAGTGATGCCCTGTGGACCCCAGGATTTGAGCGTTGATGTATTCCTGGATTAGTCGAGTCTATGTTGTATTTTTGAGTTTGTTTTGTACTTCCCTTTTTGAAACAAAAAAAAAAAGAAAAACAAATAGTTTAGTAGTTTTTGTAATCGCAGTAGTTATTAATGAAAATTTGAAAATCCCAAAAATTATCCCTTTATTTTTGCTTTCAATTTACAAGAACTACGCTTGGTCTGATTCATTCGGGATCATGATACGTAGGCAATCTCCATAGGATTCGACCATAGCCAAAAGAAAAATAGAAAAATAAAGAAGAAAAAGAACAAAATAGAGGAAAAACCACAAAAAGGCAATAGCGGAAACACAAGAAAGAAAAGAAAATCAAGATAGGAAGAAAATAGGAACAAGATAAGACAAAGGTAAGAGTGAAAAAATGAAAAAAAAAGAGGAAAAAAGAAGAAAAACAAAGGAAGAGAAAGTTTGCAATTGGAAATAAGGAAAAGGACGGGATGACGCAGGCGACCGATCAAAAGCTGTTACAAATATGTTAAATGCCCTAACGCTAACGTGATGGTTTCATTTTGTCATGTTATTCCAGAAAGGTGGTTGGTTTGTGGTTTCAAAGTGGTAACTCTTCTTTACAACACAAGGATAGAAGTTAATGGCAAACAACAATAGAACAGAGTTGGTTGATACCGGTGCCCGACATCAATTGGTTGAACGGGATAACGGGTTGGCCGAAGAGGTGCGGATGTTAAGACAACACATGGAGGGCATGCATCAAGCCTGGATGACTGGGAAGGCGCCACCAATTTTTCCGAATACTGTCCTTACCCAAGCTCCCAACACAATGCCAGATGATCCTCCATATTCCCCAGATACGCCCGCTTACCAGAATTTTCCCAATTACCCTAATAACTCCACCACTCATCCTCCAGTTACATCTCCCCGAAATTACCCTCCTGTCATATCCACTACCCCAAACAATGAATACCCACTCAAAGCTCACAATTCCCAATATCACGCCTCAGAGGTTGCCCGCAAGGTCCTCGATTCATATAAGAAAAGCTCCCAGGATGAGTAGCTTCATGCTAGAAATGAAAAGGTTACAGGAAGAGAAGGGCGAGATGGGGTACCCAGGAAGTTGAAAAGCACAGAACAGTCCTTCAGGGACAAGCGAAGAGTGGAAGGCCAGAGCAGCATGCCCGCAGGGTTCAAAGTACCAAAATTTAACTTGTACGATGGGCGTGGAGATCCAGTAGCCCAACTGAAGGTCTATTACAACGGAATGAGGATTGTTGGAGAGAAAGATGACGTGATGATAGCATATTTCAGTGAAAGCCTAACTGGGGCAGCCTCGGACTGGTTTACCCATCAAGATGTTGATAAGTGGCTTACATTGGGTGACATGGCTCAAGACTTTGTTCGATACTTTCAGTGCAAATCAAGTGTTACCCTAGACCGCACCTTGCTATCTAATATGGAAAAGAGGCCGGAAGACTTGTGAAAATTCCAGTTATTTTATCCCGGCCCTGGGAAAGCCTTTCAATGATGTGTTAAAAATGGGGGAGCTAGTAGAAGAAGGAATCAAGTCAGGCAAAATCGTGAGCTGTCCGGAAGCCATTCATAACGTACCAGTAAGCTTGGTCGAAAGAAAGAGGAACAGAAAAGACGATCCGATAGGTCTTCATGATTAATACTTCTAGCCTCGACATTGTCCCCGTGGTTATCCTTGTGCACAGAACTCCCAAAGTCGCCCATCACAGTACCCAGCTCCTCGAAATGCCCATCTACCCTTGCGAGCTTACCAAAAACACCCCGGATTAGGTTTTCGGCCCAATCCAGCATTTAAGGATGAGAGGTTACGGAAAAATAAAACATTCACTCCATTGGGAGAATCATACGCCAGTCTGTTCTAGTGGTTAAGGACACTGGACATGTTGAAGCCGATTCAGATAAAAGCGCCGAACCCTCCTCCAAAAAAGTTCGATCTTTCTCAAAAGTGCGCATACTGCTCAGGTGCCTTGGGGCACGACATAGAGAAATGTTGGAATCTGAAGAATGCAATTCAGAAGCTTATTGATGCAGGCGACATTATCATGCAAAGTCCAGATGCAGCAAACACTGGCCAAAATCCATATCCTGTGCATAATGAGATGCATATGGTGGGTATGATTGATCGTGAGAATGAGCCGGCAGCAGAAACCTAGAAGCAGTTTGCTCAGAACAATATGGTGAAGACTTGTGAAAATTCCAGCAATCTTGGTGTGAAATTCAGTGTCTAAGATGCCGTGCTTGGTAATTGGGAAGACGCTCCATCTCTTGGAGTTTTGGTGGTTTATTTTGTTGTTATTTCTATTGTCCCAGTTATTTTAGGGTTGTAATTCGGATATTGTCTTGTGACTCAAACCCTTGTATCCTTCCACTTGGCCTTATTTGTCTCATTGTTGTAGCTTGTGTAGTGCTGTTTAGGTTTGTTCAAGGGTTGTAACTCTAGTCTAGTTTGCTTGTTTTATTGTTTAAACACGTTCACCGTCAGTCTAATGCAATTCTCTATTTCCCGCAATTTCTAGTCATTTTATTCAGTTCCCTTCTCCTTTTACAATTCTTTCCATGCCGGCTCTAGTGACATAACATGCACGCATAATCCTCAACCTAGTTTTTAAAAAGTCAGTTTAGTAATGAAGCAATGAAATAATATTGAAGAAGTAAGGACATTCGAGGGAAATAAGTAAAGGCATTTTGAGAGCATTTCGAGCCCAAATCAGGTGAAACTGGGGGCAGATGAAACATAAAGAAATACCGTTGAAATGCATCATGCTGCATCGGTTTGAAGCCAAAGGCAAGCTTGCCCCAAGCTTACAGGGACCGTTCGTGGTACCGAGATTGTTGTCCATTGGTGCTAGGTAATTGACAAATACAGAAGGCAAATATGTGAATCAATCAAAAGGTATTATGTGTGTTTTCCTCAGCTTGTTTAACTGTGTAGTTTGTACTTGGCATGTTTTGGAGATTGGAATGACGAAGGCATTTTATTCTACTATCCAAATACTTTATTCTTTGTTATCCCTTTGAGCCTCGGTTATTTTCTTGCATACACCTTAAGTGTCCAATATCACAACTGCCAAAGAAGTAAAGAATAATGGTGTTCTCACAATAAATAGCCCATGGCTCAACAACAATATGCACAATAGTCTCAACGATAATAACCGAAAGTGAATAACTCAACAAGAATGGAATTTCATAACTTTACAACTTTGTCTCAATGTGAATCACAGCATTCATAACTCAATACCAATTTCAACAATAAGATATTCCAAGAAATATCAACTTCAAATAAAGAACTTAACAGTTAAATAATGAATAAGGAACAGAGAGAACAATAAATTCAGCTGGACATGTAAAGACAATTAGCAAGTAAGAGTTAAGACAAGTATTTATGATGTCAAATAGAGAATATGAAGATAGACTAATGATGATGAAGATAATATAGTATGGAAACTCAATTAAGGCGTGAAAGGAATCAAGATAGCTAATACCGGTCAATTACCACATTTGGCCCGTGTACATACTCGTCACCTTACGTACATAACTTTCATATATCATAATTTGCACAAACAACACGAATCCTAAGGGGTAACTTCCACATACAAAGTTAGGCAAAATACTTACCTCAAAACATGCTAACTCAATCTACTAGTAAGCGTTTTCCTCGATTATCCAACTTCAAATGGCTTGAATCTAGCCAAAAGAACTTCATACCATAAATATAAACTATAAGAAGATATTCCGAACAATAAAGTTGCAATGTTTAAAGAGAAACAACAAGTCAACTCAATAAGTCAACCCCATGCTCATGTCTCGAAACCTGACCAAAATTACAAAATTCGAACATCCATTCGATAATGAGTCCAACCATATAAGAATTACTCAAATCCGACTTCAAATCCCCTTTGAATCCTTAGAAATTATTCTAAGAAGTTTTCAAAATTATCACCCAAATTTCCAACTCAAATCACTAATTAAATAATGAAAATAACAATGGATACATGTAACATAGTCAAATTCGGTTAGAATCATTTACCTCATTGATTTTCTTAAAAATACCTCAAAAAATTGCCGCAAACTGAGCTCTCTAGATCCAAAGATGGAAAATGAAATAAAACTATCGACCTAAGCCTTTTTGTACCCAGCGATTTTGCATTTGCAAACCCATAGCCGCATCTGCAATGCCACAGCTGCGGAATCATCATCGCAGGTGCAGTTCTCACTAAGGTCCAGTACTCTCCGCTTCTGCAAAAAAAATACGCATATGCATGTCCACTCATGTGGAAATAGGTGCGCTTATGCGCATGTGTTCGAGGCCAACCCTGCAATACTATTGAGTAGCGAGAGAGGTCGAAGCATCTTTTACCCGATTAAGGTCGGGATCGATTTTCACAGGGAGCTAGATATTGGAGTTGGGTGTCTATCTAAAGTGGAGTTTTGTATTTGCTCCAAATTTAACTTATACACATTTTTGGTTTTTGATTATAATTCTAATTTTATAAAACTACAATAAGCTAGTACTAAACTATTGCAAGTTGTTCAAATGATTAACAGGCACTAGAATAGTGACTTTCGCCTAGGTGGACAATTGACAGATTCTTGAGTGTAAAGATAAGATTGTTTCATTTGGAGAGTATGATATAACCGTCACTCGATTCTACTTACTCTATACCTCGCAATAGTTCGAGTATTTTGCCCGAATTGACTTTCTCAAGACTAATTGGGTATGCAAATTTGCACAAGCAATCAGGGTTCAAGTTGGGTATTACTATCTCTAGGTTTAACTCTTTAATTGGGGCTATCAATCTCTTAAGTACGCCCCAATTCCTTATTGGACCAATTTCAGAGACTTAGGCTCTCTTTCTCAAGAAGAGCCAAAGTCAACTAACACAAACTAGTATTTGCAACCACTAATTCAACAATTAAACATGAAATTAGTCCAATATCAAACACCCATAGTCAATCAAGCCATAAAACACAAGACCCATCAATTACCCACATTGAGTTGAGCAACCCTAGCTTATGGGTCTAGCTACTCATAAGTAGAGAATAAAATAAAGAAATAGATGAAGAAATACCCATATTAATTAACTAAATTAAACTTGAAGATTCAATGTAAAGATACAACTAAAATTATTCAAAAAAACTAAAATAATCAAAGTCATGAGCGCAGTCTTCAATACAAACTATCTGATGACCTAAAAATATCGAACAAAAATACCCTTGCGGGGCTAGTGCGGGCCGTACAAAATCACGTACGGCCGCACTAGGGCTCTGAACTTGAATAAATGGCTCTCTGAACTTGGGCAAAGCGGACTGCTCAAAATCGAGTGTGGCCGCAGTGGCTTCTAGTGCGATCCGCGTGAAATGGAGCGCGGACCGCATTGGCCTTCAAACATGGAACATGCAACTCTCTGAACCTTCTCTCTACGGATTGCAATAAATCGAGTGAAGCCGCATTGATCCCAGTGCAGACCACACAAAACCTCATGCAACCGCATTGCCTTTTTGCCTCTCTAAACCTCACTTGTGCAGACCGCACATAATGGTGTGCGGCCGCACTGTCCCTGTTTTGCCTGAGCTTTCTCTTGTCTTGGTACTTGTGCAAGTAACTCCTTTGTGAGCTGATCTTTGACATATTGTCACTTTGTTGATCAAACCTGCAATCAAGCACAACTTGTGAGCCTTTGGGACTATTTTTACACATTTCTAATAAAAACTTAAGCAAGAAGGAGTATAAAATGTATCAAAATCCCTAGTTATCAACTCCCCAAAACTTAAGCTTTTGCTTGTCCTGAAGCAAACAAAATAAGACCCACCCCTTAAGAGAAAATCCATGAAAATTCAGCTGTCCTAAAGTAACCTCATCTAGCATCAATTGAGACTAACAATTGCCCTTAATACAAATGAATCATTAACAACATTTACTCTTTTAAACACCATGGATCAAGTGTGACACAAGAGCATCAAGAGTTGACTCAACACATCAAAGAACTCTTTCGATTACTTTGGTTGTCGTGGAACCCAAACTCACATATCCTCAATTATCCCTAAGCAAACCTCACCTTTAGGATAGTGGCACTCAAAACGAGGTTAATGGAAATTCACTTATCTCTCTCAAGAAAAAGTCACAAGTCCGGCTCTAAGTACCATATGCTTACCCTTTATGTGAGTCTCCACTAATATAAGTTTCATTCAACTAGAGATCATATAGGGCTTTTGTGGAGGCATAGTGAAGGCTTTTGGTTCCTGGTAGGCAATTTGTGGTCTAAGTAGGTTCCATCTTCCCTTGAGCACTTCTTTTGTTTCATTTTGGCACACATTCACTTGACTTTTTGAGTCTTTTCACTTATTTCTAAGGGGTTAGAGAGACACACTGTCACTCTTTCTTATACATTTCAAATCTTTTCTCCTTTCTCAATTTTCCACGCCGTTCGTTCTTTGCTTTTCTTGATCCCTTTTTATTTATTTCTACATTGAGTATTCTTTGTGTCCTTTTGCTTTTCTTTCTTTTTCATTGCCTTTCCTTCTTCATTTTGTACCTTTTTACCACTTTGTTGCAATCCTAGTCTCTCCCCCGCAAACTTATACTTTTTTCTTGTGCAAAGGAAAGATCGGGTACCAAGAGAGGGTATCTTTTAGAACGGGTAATGGCTTGTATCATGGTTCTTGAAGGAAAAAGGTCTAACGCTCAAAAGGGTTGACTAGGGATTTTATCATTGTTAGGCTATGGAAGTGTTCAAACTATCATTTGGATCAAGGAGAGCCTATAATCATGTCTCAAGTCAAAATTCACTTAGGATTTTGCCTGAACAAACATTCAGGGCAAGTTCTAGACCAATGGCTCGGGACTTGGACTTACAATGCAATTTCTCATCACACAAGCTATGGGATTGCTAAAGACACAGATCGGGAGCCCACAACGACCTTAGATAATATTTGATCACACAATGGTCTCAAAAAACCACTTGATTATTACCAGACAACGCAAGAGTCTCAAGGTCACGACTTTCATCATCCTAAACACAATGATTTGTTTTTGACCATGAGATCAAAGGCAAATGTGCTACGCCCAAGTGAAGCTTTTCTTGAGGCACCCTTAATCACTAAATACTAAAAGCAAAAAGAAAAAAGGATTCAAACCCTTAAGTAGGTTGTCACGCCATCCATCATTGGAAAGAGCTACCGGGTCACACAAATTCCACCTTTGGAAAGAACCGTGACATTAAGAAAACCAAAGGCTTATTGCAAACGTTCAAAACAAGAAACTACGAACATAACTAAGAAGCTACGGAAAAGAAAAATGCGGAAAGTAGAATGAATATGTACAAGAGGGGATTTTAGTCGAATATACAATGCGGGGATGAATATATATAATGTAACATAACTTTTATATACAGACCCAAAATGAAAAGTATGAAAAATGTAATGAAGTACCTAAATTATATACATACCAAAGATCAAAAATAAAGAAAGCATAAAATCTGTCAAATATATATAGTCATCCATATCAAATCAAAGTAGGGCCTACCCCCTCAAATCAAAGCTGGCACTGTCCTCAATGCCAACTAAGCAAAATAAGTACCAAAAATAAAGGGAAGAGGATACAGAAACTTCCCATGGATCATCTTTCTGCATGGGATCCTGAGTGGTCCCTGGATCCTCAATATGCTTGGGAACCTCAGACGGGTTCCCTATGACCTGCTGCTTTGCTGCTAGGACCTAGGCTGGGACCTGGACAAGCTCCAAGGCTGCATCCTGTGGCTGACTGGAGGAGGTCTCCGATGGGTCTGCCAACTGGATGACTGCATCATCTACACGAGGAATCATCTTCTTCCTCTTAGGAGGCCTCTTAGACTACTCTAGCTGGGGATGGGCTGATGGCACCGTGTCATGTAGCAATAAGTCCAACGGTAGGTGATCTGCCTTCAACCTGTCAACCTCAACTCGAAGCTTCTTCACGGACTCCTTGGAAGCCCTAGTCTTCTCATCTTCTTGGTCTCCATAGCAAGCTCTTTGAGAGCTTTCCCATGAGAATCCACAATTCTATAAGCACTTTCTGAGTATCAAGTATCTTCTTCTGGTTTTCCAGAATCTCCTTGAGGGCATTCTCAATAGACTGTGGGACCTGTGGAGGCGGAGGTGCCGATTGAGCTGCTACTATAGTAGTGAGGACAGATAGCTTAGAAGAAGTTGTCTGTATCCAATTGTTGATGCTAAGAAGTGCTTGGATCAGATAGTGGGCAGTTACGAGGTAAGCCGATGTGGAGGGTATGTTTGGAACTGCCGAAGTGGATGGGCCAGGGGGCATGTCCGCTGAGGTGGAAGTAGGCTGAGTAGGAGCCACTACTGGCTCTTCAGACTGGCCAGTAAAAGCAGTGACTGTTCCCTTGAAGTTCTTGCCTTTTGGGTTGTCATCACCCTGCATGCTATACCATGAGAATAGGGCCTTTGCAGTCACTTTGATATCAAAAGGCCGATTTCTACTTTGAGGTCCTTGTGGTACATGGTTAAGAAGCTGGGGAAAGGGTAGTTTCTATCACCTTTACTCACCACCTGGGTGATCACCTGAGACATCACATTCCCGATGTTAATCGGGTACCCCACCATGATTGATGATACCAATATTGCCCGGTGAAGAGGGAGGGAGTTTTCATGGGTAGTTGGGTCCAATCTGCTGCACACGAACATTTCCCACCCCTTGGCCTCGAAATTCAAACTTCATCATAAATTTTTTACTCCCGCATTCAACCAATCGGGGGTAGTACCTGGGATGGCCAGATATTGTGCCAACCAAGGACGGACCTTCTCACCTAATTCCATATTTGCCAAGTACAACGACTCATCCTCCTCATCGAAACCCAAGTAGTCATTTATTGACTTTCTATCAAACAACACTTTCAAATTTCTCACCTTGGTCACTTTGGTGCCCTTTTGATGTGGGTAGCATTGGTATAGAATTCCTTGAACAAGTGCTCGTTTGCATCCACACAGTCCCACAAGAAGTACTACCAGCCCATTTTATCTCTAAATTGTCTTCTCACATCGTGGTTGTGAGGCAAGAGATATATATCTACAAAGCTCCGCTCCGGAATAAATTTCCTCACAAACCACCATTCCCTGAATTTATGGTAGGCCACCTCACTCATGAAGCGGTCTTGCCATACCTCCGGCTTTCTAGTTCTAGCAACACCTTCCACCAGAGGTTCACCCCATTCTCCTACTACCTCTTCTCCTCCTTCTTCCTCATCTTCTCCTACTGCACCCTCTTCGGATAATGAAGCTGTGGGGGAGGTGGAGTATTCATCCCCACTGCCTTCAGTTGAGCCCTCAGACGACCCAGAAGATACATTTACTGAAGCTTGGGTAGTGGGGGAAGTGGAGAAGTGTCTCTTAGTCTATTTCTCTCCATCTAGTCAGGGATAAATTCTGGCACGGAGTCTGAAGATATATCCTGAGAGGGCTCGTACTCACCCCCAACTGATCAATAGCTCTATCAACAGCTTTAATGATCTTCCTTATGTTTTTAATGTTTTTGTCATGCCCCAAACTTGGGCATGGACGTAACACAACACTCGGTGACTGACTACATATGATCGAGCAAACCAACTGGCTGGTTGAATCAATATGTGGTATCATAACATGTTGAATGCGGAAGATAAACTAACACATGATAATATACTGAAAGTCTGGATGATATAAATCAAAGTGCAGAAATACTAATACAATTCTAAAACATATTTGTAGCCAACATAGCTTAATATAAAAAGCCTGTAACTCTGTCTAACTGTTACTCTAGTCTATGAAGCCTTTATTGAAGTACTGAAAGCACGAACTATCTGTAAATACTGAAAGGTTGTAAAGTAATGATAATGCCTCGAAAGAACTGGGGATTACCAAATAGTTGGTACGAGAATCCTAGTGCTCTGCATCGTCGACCTATATATCATTACCTGCATTATGAGATGCAGACCCCGGGCAAAAGGGACGTCATTACATTTGAATTGTAGTGATATGTAAAGCAACTGAAAGAAAGAATTATAAATGTTAAAAATGAAACTAAGCTAATAACTGAGAATTTATAATTGATAATTGAAATAATAACTATTGAAACTGAAACTGAAACTGAAATGATAACTGATAACTTATAATTGAACTGATAACTGGTAACTGAACTGATAACTGAAAACTGAACTGATAACAGGTAACTGATATGATAATTGATAATTGAACGGTAACTAATACTCCCTCTTCTGAATAATGAACAACCTATTTATCTGAATATGAAACTGCAGTCTCAGGCTATATATATATATATATATATATATATGTGCACAAACTGTGACCTCGGGCCCAAGTATACGTATACATAACTGTGACCTCAGGTCCAAAATGCATAGAGCATAAACTGCGGCCTCAGGCCCAAAGATGCATAAAGCATAAAATCTGGCCTCAGGC
The DNA here is from genome assembly GCA_026770625.1 of Nicotiana glauca. Lineage (NCBI taxonomy): Eukaryota > Viridiplantae > Streptophyta > Magnoliopsida > Solanales > Solanaceae > Nicotiana > Nicotiana glauca. The sequence goes on from MU705039.1 coordinate 20,563, forward strand.
CTAAATACATGTGTTCAACATTCAGGGATGTAAAATCAGGAACTTAGAATTACTGCTATATATGATAGTGAAATACTGAATAACAGTGAGTTACATGATACTAGAATACTGGATCACACTAAGATACATAATAGGACTAGACTGAGACATGTATTCTTGAACTGATTATGAATATTGAAACTTTAACCGTTTATGACATGCTGAGTAAGCTATACTGAGACTAAGGGACATCAAACCCAAGTCTATATTGAATACGAACTGTGTTCACAACATTCAGAATGAAAGTCATGAACGAGTTATGAAGCTAGAGAATAGAATTTCTGCAACTATTCAAGGAATTAGGCTTAACTATATTTCTGAGGCAATTGGTAACGTCGTAAAAGAAATGTAGTATAGGGAGAATCATTAAAATTTCCAAACATAGAGAGTTAGCTTCACATACTTTAACTTCCTGCTCTTGAGCATAACACAACATTCGCCATCCCTTTCAACTTTAATCTATATCAATACAAGTCAAAGGGATTCCATACTAGCATAAATTCTCATATTTTATTCACTTAAATATTTTCTCAAATACTTGGTGACATAAAGCTTCACAGTCCTTATTACTAGTGTCTCTACATCTAATAACCCATTCTCTTGCTCCTAGATAAATTCTAAAGTCTCAAATGGTTACAATCAACGTTATTCTTTATTACCTATAAAGTAAATAACACCCTTAACCAATAATCAACAATCAATAACCCAAACCTATAACCGATCATGTTTTTCTATCAAACCCATCAACTCATATATCATGAGTTAGAGTTTATAACCATTAATTCAATGATAGAATCAATTAGAGGGTGAAGATATTACCTTCTTGACGTTCAATCTTCTTAAATTCGAGTTTAGGGTTTGTTCTCTCAACAACGATGTTCCAATCGAATATCTAATGATATGGAGGGTTTACGCGTGTTAATAAGATGTTGGGAAATTGAAATTAACTAAGAATCACCATTAGAACTTACCTTGGGTGGTGGAAAGACCCTTAAGGAGTTAGGTTTTTGAAAGTTCCCCTTTCTAGAGCAAGTTTTTATGTTTGGGGCTGTGGGGGACAAAATATGGCTTTGAAAAGAACCCCACGTGCGTGCCCGTGCTCCTGGAGACCTGACCACGCTACTGACCATGCAAAACGGCAGTAACACTGCCTCAAAATTAGCACGGTCGCGCTATGGGTGCGCTACCAGGCTCGCATATCGCATATTGTTATGTAAAATGCACATAACTGTTTGCACATAGATCAGTTTGGGTTCCATAATATATATTTGGAAAGCTCTTTTAAAGGCCTACAACTTTCTTCCTTTGATTTTTCTATAATTCATTACAAATGTTCACTAAACTCTGCTGGAAGATGGACCTTTTGCAAACTTAGTCGATTTTGTCGAATCTTATGCACCTCAATTTCCATCATTAACTAGAAATAGCTATTTTCACCTATAATAATCCCGATAGGACTTCATATGTCCAAAATATAACCTTAATACTCCTTTAACTTATTCATACTTAATCCGAATATGCGGGGTGTTACATTATCTCTCCTTGGGATCATTCGTTCTAGAATGATTGTCTTGACTGTAACTTCTGCTAACTCCGGACCTTAAACGAGTCTGGTGCAAACATGAACTTTCATTATCACTTGCATACTAAACTGAATGAATACATGATTAGTGAACTGTTGATATACTAAACTTAATGACTGCTGCATTGATTGAATATTAGTCTGCCATGGATACATGAATACAGAACTAACATGGATATATGGATATTGAACTGGCACGAATATTTGAGTAATATGAGTACTAAGCTGGAATGAATGTCTAAGTATTGGACTAACATGGGTAGCTGAGAATTGAGCTGATATTAGTATCTGAGTACTGAACTGACATGAATATCTGAGTACTGAACTGACATGAGTATTTGAGTATTGAACTGACATGAGTATTTGAGTATTGAACTGACATGAGTATCTGAGTATTGAAAACTTGAATGTTATAACATGACACGTGAAATACTGGTTGTACCACCACTAATTATGGTAGTAACTCCAACTCATAAGCTAATTGACCAATCTTTCGCAAGAATATATATGGCCCAATATAGCAGGGACTATGCTTCCCATTCTTCCCAAATCTCATAACGCTTTTCATAAGCGAAACTTTCATAAACACCCAATCATTAACTTGAAACTCTAGGTCTCTATGCCGCACGCTCGAGTATGACTTTTGGTGGCTCTGAGTTTTCTTCAAATAATTTTGAATCAACTTAACTTTCTCTATAGTCTGATAAACCAAATCGGGTCGTAACAACTCCATTTCTCTAACTTCAAACAAACCAATTGGTGATCTATACCTTCACCTATACAGAGCTTCGTACGGTGCCATCTTGATAGTAGAATGTTAGGTTATTATTAACAAGGTCAATAAGAGGTATGTGATCATCCCAATTACTTTCAACATCAAGGACATATCCTCAACTGTTTGAATAATGTGCTCTGCCTGACCATCTTTTTGAGGATAAAAAACTTGTGCCTAATCATTTCTGAAAGAACTTCTAAAGTTCATTTTTTAAACTGAGCACCACAGTCCGAAATGACGGACAACAGAGTCCCATGCAATCAGATGACTTCCTGAATGTACAACATGGTATAATCTTCTACTGAATATGTAGTTTTTTTTGGGCAGGAAGTGTGCTAACTTGGTAAGTCATTTTACAATCATCCAGTCAAATCATGCTTTTAAAATGAGCAAGATAATCCTGTTATAAATTCCATATTTACCATCTCCACTCAAAATATATGTATTCTGTGATAAAACACTAGGCATTCTACTGCTCGACTTTCACTTGCTGACAATTCGGACAATTGGCTACAAAGTCTGCGACGTTCTTTTTCATGTCGTTCAACCAATCAATCTCCTTGGTCATGATGCATATTTGGGGAACCTGGATGGAAAGAATACCTGGAATTATAGGCTTCTAACATGATATTCCCTCTTTATGTCCATCTATGTCTGGAACACACAATCTGTCTTGGTACCTCAAGGTACTATCATCTCCCCTTATTCAAAAGCCATCGTCTTATACTTGCAGATCCTCCTCTTTTTGTTGGGATCTAAATAACTTTCCTTATTTTCTGCAATTCTTTGCACTCTACGTCAATAATGACTCAATTCCCAACTTACTTCTGAGCTAGGAAAAAAAAAACTAAATTATTCACATAACAGAAAGCTAACGTATTCACAACTATCATACACAATCTTAATAATATAACTTTGCTCACACTGTAAATCCTGGAGAAAACCCCTTTTGATAACTCTTAAATGCTATTCTTCTGTAGTTTGCTTTCTTATTGCTAGCTGATTGTCTTTCCCACTATCACTATACTTCAGGTTTAACTTACACTCTTTGGGTTATAATACACATTCGGTGTTTCAAACTGTTACCTATTCACTACAGTTAACCTGGCTAAGTGAATCAAATTGCACCTCTACTAGCTCTGCTGATATTTCTAATCCATTATATCAACTCGAAACTTACTTATTATTCTTTTACTAAACATCTGCTAGAATCACACTTTTTTTTTCTACTTTGGATAACTAGATTGAGGAATAAGGTTATTTCTAACTCTCCTCATCATCCGACCCTATTCTATGGTCGCATACTATCCCTTTTTTTCTTTCTAAACTATGTGCATTGATCATACTTAGGGAATTCATTTGTCTTAAATAAAATTAGAATATCTAACCCCAAACTTTCCATATAATATAAAATCATATCATATTATAAAAATTCGGGGTAATCATTTAGTCACGTAATCTGAGGGGGAACTGCCATATCTTTTATCTTACATCAATAGCTGCTTCTTATAGTAGCTTACTAACGTGGTACTTCTAGTTCTGATTTCAATAAATCTAAACAACTTAAAATCATTCCTTGAAATTCAATATTTGTTGCTCTTGGTTCTCGTTGCATACACCATATCTTCTAGTCATTTGCATGAGTTGTACAAAATCACATCTTTGGTAATAACAAACATTTCTGACTCCCAGGCATTTTACCTTTAGGCTCTTTTCTATCCAAAACTATAGTGACTAATGTTAGGGTCTCACATCTGAACTATCATCCTCCTACATGTGGCTCCATTTGCAAGAATTAAATAAAGTTGTTCTAGGATTAAAACACATACAAATACACTACAATGCACAAACTTATCCTTCAAAGTATACCATTATCTGATAATTCACTTCATGTACCATCCCGTGAGTCTTGGTCTTAATCCCGGCCTAAAACATGCAAAGATTTTGCTATGATCACAATTACTTGCATTTTATTTTAGCACCCATAGGCATCACTGTATGCTCGCAAGTCACCAGAAATTTTGATACACTAAAAATTGGATATTTGGTAAACATATAACTGAATACTGGCATACTGAATAACCACAAACTTTCTAACTGAGGTAAACTGATAATCATAAGACATGGTAACTGATTTTGTACTTTCTGATAAGGTTATGCTCTAATCTGTACTACTATCCATTACATACCACTTTTAACATCCTCTCAAGTCTCATATTTACCAACATGTACTCCATAATTATACCCCATTGGGAAATTATTCTCTCTAGGACCTTAGGTTTTTCCTGCACGCTGCTTGGGCCTCCAATACGTTTGGAATTCGATAGGAAAAGAAGGTAATCTATTGCTCTAAACTTCATGGCACGATCTAGAGTAGAAAGAAATGAGACAATTCTGGATGTCTTGGTAGTTAACCATTTATATGAGTATCAGGCACACACATATAAAGGAAACTCCACTAGACATGGCTTCATAGACTCCCTAAGACTCTTGAAGCTAGTGCTCTGATACCAAGCTTTGTCACGCCCCGAACCTGGGCCTGGACGTAACACGACACTGGGTGCCTGACTACATATGACCGAGCAAACCAACTGGCTGGCTGAATCAACATGTGGTATCATACATACTAAATGTGGAAGATAAACTAACACATGATGATATACTGAAAGTCTGGATGATATAAATCAAAGTACAGAAATACTAATACAATTCCGAAACATATTTGTAGCCAACATAGCTTAATATGAAAAGACTGTGACTCTATCTAACTGTTACTCTAGTTTATGAAGCCTCTATTGAAGTATTGAAAGCACTAACTATCTGTAAATACCGAAAGTCTGTAAATTAATGATAATTCCCCGAAAGAACTGGGGATCACCAAATAGCTGGTACGATAATCCTAGTGCTCTACATCGTTGACCTGTAAATCATTAGCTGGATTGTGAGATGCAGGCCTCGGGTAAAAGGGACGTCAGTACATTTGAATTGTACTGGTATGTAAAGCAACTGAAAGAAAGAATTATAAATGCTGAAGCTGAAATGATAACTGATAACTGATAACTAGTAACTGATAACTGATAACTGAACGATAACTAATAATTGAACTGAAAGGAAGTAAGGATATGAATACTCCCTCTTCTGAATGATGAACAACCTATTTATCTGAATATTAAACTGCAAGTGGCCTCGGGCCCAAGTATACGTATACATAACTGCGACCTCAGGTCCAAAATGCATAAAGTATAAACTGCGGCCTCAGGCCCAAAGATGCATAAAGCATAAACTGCGACCTTAGGCCCAAAGATGCATAAATCATAAACTGCAGCCTCAGGCCCAAATACATGTGTTCAACATTAAGGGATGTAAAATCAAGAACTAAGAATCATACTGTAATATATGATAGTGAAATATTGAATCACAGTGAGTTACATGATACTAGAATACTGGATCACACTGAGTTACATCATACTGAAATACTGAATAGGACTAGACTAAGACATGTATTCTTGAACTGATTATGAAAACTAAAACTTTAACTGTTTATGACATACAGAGTAAGCTATACTGAGACTTAGGGACATCAAACCCAAGTCTACATTGAATACGAACTGAGCTCACAGCATTCAGAATGAAACTCATGAACGAGTTATGAAGCTAGAGAATAGAATTTCAACAACTATTCAAGGAATTAGGCTTAACTATATTTCTGAGGCAATTGGTAACGTCGTAAAAGAAATGTAGTGTAGGGAGAATTATTAAAATTTCAAAACATAGAGAGTTAGCCTCACATAGCTTAACTTCCTGCTCTTGAGTGTGACACAACATTCATCGTCCCTTTTAATTTAATCTACATCAATACAAGTCGAAGGGATTCCATATTAGCATAAATTCTCATGTTTTATTCACTTAAACATTATCGCAAATACTTGGTGACATAAAGCTTCATAGTCCTTATTAATGGTGTCCCTACACCCAATAACCCATTCTCTTGCTCCTAGATAAATACTAAAGTCTCAAATGGTTACAATCGACATTATTCTTTATCACCCATATGGTAAACAACACCCTTAACCAATAATCAACAATCAATTTAAACCTATAACCATTCATGTTTTTCTATCAAATCCATCAACTCATATCTCATGATCTAGAGTATATAACCACTAATTCAATGATAGAATCAATTAGAGGGTGAAGATATTACCTTCTTGACGTTCAATTTTCTTGAATTTGAGTTCTAGGGTTCCTTCTCTCAACAACGATATTCCAATCGAATATCTAATGATATGGAGGATTTACCAATGTTAATAAGATGTTGAAAAATTGAAATTAACTAAGAGTCACCATTAGAACTTACCTTGGGTGGTGGAAAGACCCTTAAGGAGTTAGGTTTTTGAGAGTTCCCCTTTCTAGAGCAAGTTTTTATGTTTTAGGGCTGCGGGGGACAAAATATGGCTTTAAAATGACCCCCACGAGCGCGCCTGAATTCTTGGAGACCTGACCGTGCTACTGAGACGCAAAATGGCAGTAACACTGCCTCAAAATTAGCGCGGTCGCGCTACCAGGCGTGCATATCGCATAGTATTCTGTGAAATGCACATAACATTTTGCACAGAGATCTGTTCAGGCTCCATAATATATCGTTGGAAAGATATTTTAAAGGCCTACAACTTTCATGCTTTGAGTGTTCCTGAATTCCTTACAAAATTTTACTAAACGCTGCTGGAAGACGGATCTTCTGGAAACTTAGTCGATTTTGTCAAATCTTATCCATCATGAATTTGAAACAACTATTTTCACCCATAATCATCCCGATAGGAGTTCATATGTCAAAAATATAAACTTAATACTCCTTTAACTTATTCATACCTAATCCGAATGTGCGGGGTGTTACAGTTTTACCGGGCTTGGGGAGTCAATCTTAACATCTTTTGTTTCCCTCCCCGGGAGGATTCTCCTCTACCTGCTGGTTTAGCACTCTTGCCTTTATGTTTCACCATTATCTGCAAACAATAGTCATTAAGCTTGTTAGTATCCAGAAAAGCATTATGAATTTAGTTGCAATAACAATTTGTTGTAGAGTGCAGACCGCACAAAATGTTATGGCCGCACAGGGGCCAATGCAGACCGCACAAAATCCATTGCGGTCCGCACGGAGGTGGGTTCAGACTACCCATTATCTAAATCTATGCATTGCGGACCACATAAAATGTAATGCAGTCGCACAAGGACCAATGCGGACCGCACAAAATGCCAACGCAGTCCGCACAGAGGTGGGATTTAGACTACCCACTCTTTGAATAATTGCTCTGTGGACCGCACAAAATGACAATGTGATCCGCATTCAGGCATCGCGGATCGCACAAAATGCAATGCAACCGCGGTCCTCAATGAACATGTTCACCACACAAAATGCCATTGCGGACCGCACAGGGTCTCCGCCGACCGCACAATTTCCACTGCGGTCCGCACTGAGTACCCAAAAGCAGCACTAACTTAGGGTTCAATGTATTTTTATTTTAAGTCCAATTTTACACCTAAGAAAGGTCCCTAAGTATTTTCCCAGCGATTTTAACTACCTAATTCTAACTTTAAAAAGAAATTAACTACCCTAAGCTACCAAATTAATAGAAATAGGGGAAGAAAAAGAGAAAAGCTAAGGATACAAAAATTAAACGACAATAACCAAATCAAAACAATTAAAAAGAGGTAAAAGTTACCAGATGTGAGAGTTATTGATGATTAATCAAGGATACACAGATGAATTTGTGCAAGATTAGTGATGATTAGTGATTTTTAGGGTTCTGGGAGTAAAAAGTTCGAAAAGTGTAAAAGGAGGGCCACGGGCCCTATTTATAGAAAAGGTCCTAGGGCCCCGCTTACCAACCCAATGCATACCACACAAAATGTAGTACGGTCCGCACCACATAGTGTAAATCAAGTTTGAGAAAGGCAACCACTGCGGCACGCACAAAATACCATTGCGACCGCAGTGGTGCACCGCAGATCGCACAAAATGTAATGCGGCTGCGGTGGCAAACTTCAGAGAACTGGTTGTTTCATCCCTCATCAGTGCAGTCCGCACTGATTTTGTGCCCCCCGCACAGTGTTCCTTGCGCCCACACACAATATACTGCGGTCCATACTAAAAACTTCAAAGACTTGAACAATTTTTCCACCATGTCCTGCACTGCATCAACACAAACCAGTAACATCTCACAACCAGTCAGTCCCAAAAATAAATCCTATACTACAATGAAAATCAAAGAAAAACAAGCAGAAAATCACATAGGTTGCCTCCCAAGAAGCGCCTGATTTAATGTCGCGGCAAGATGCAGGTTACCATCAAATCATTTGAGATGAAGAAGTTCCACCACGTGGCTTTCATCAATTTTTCCCAAGTAGTGCTTGACCTATGCCTATTCACTCTAAAAACTTCCCCACTTTTGCTCTTTAAATCACGAACACCAAACGGGGTCATACACACCACCTCGAAAGGACCACTCCATTTTGACTTGAGCTTTCCCGCAAACAAACATAACCGAGAGTTGAATATGAGCACCAAATACCCCACCGTGAACTCCTTGCCCCGAGTATATTTGTCGTGAAGGTATTTTATTTTATCCTTGTATAGGGACAAACTAGAGTAAGCATGAAATCGAAATTCGTGAAGTTCATTGAGCTGATCCACTCAAAGATTTGCAGCTACATCCCAATCAAGGTTCAACTTCCTCAAGGTCCACATTGCCTTGTGCTCTAACTAAACTGGTAAATGGCAAGCTTTCTCGAACATCAACCGATACGGAGACATACCAATCGAAGTTTTATAAGCAGTCCTATACGCCCGTAGAGCATCATCCAACTTCTTAGACCAATCAGTCCTATTTGCATCGACCATTTTAGATAGAATATTCTTGATTTCCCTGTTTGAGACTTCAACTTGGCCACTCGCCTGAGGATGATAAGGAGTAGACATATTGTGGTTGACACCAAACATTGCAAGCAAAAAATTTCATCAAATGAATTACCCACCACACTGAAGTCATCCATGAACACCTCCAAAGTATCTTCTACCATATCGGTGAAAATGGTCATCATACACCGTTGAAATGTCGCCGGTGCATTACACAGCCCAAAAGACATCTAAGAAAAAGCAAAGGTGCCATATGGATAAGAAAATATGGTCTCCTCCTGATCCTCCGGAGCAATTAAGATTTGGTTGTACCCAGAATATCCGTCCAAGAAACAATAGAAGGCACGCCCAGCAAGACGATCAAGCATCTAGTCAAGGAAAGGCAATAGGAAATGATCCTTGCGTGTCACCTTACTCAGCTTGCGGTAGTCCACGCACACCCTCCATCCAGTAACTGTCCTTGTAGGAATTTGTTCATTATTATCATTTGTCACCACGGTTATACTACCCTTCTTCGACACACACTGCACCGGTGAAGTCCATGAGCTGTCAGAGATAGGGTACACAACCCCAACATCTAACCATTTGATCACCTCTTTTTTCACAACTTCTTGCATTGCCTCGTTCAACCTCTATTGATATTCCAAGTAGGGTTTTGCATCATCTTCAAGAATAATATTTTGCATACAGAAAGCGGGGCTTATTCCCCGAATATCAGCTAAAGTCCATCCAATTACCTTCTTCCGTTTTTTGAGCACCGCCAATGTGGCATCTACCTGCAACTTAGTAAGACAAGAGGAAAGAATAACTGGTAAAGTTGAACTAGGGCCTAAGAATTCATACCTGAGGTGTGGAGGCAATGGCTTCACCGCCAATGTGGCATCTACCTGCAACTTAGTAAGACAAGAGGAAAAAATAACTGGTAAAGTTGAACTAGGGCCTAAGAATTCATACCTGAGGTGTGGAGGCAATGGCTTCAACTTCAACACCGGAGGTTCCTCAATTAAAGGATTTGTTGGAGGAGTCTTTCTATTGTCAAGATGCAAAGAGAGTTTCCTAGGCTTATAAGAATAAGAACCCATGCCATACAAAAAATTCACACACTTTACTTGGCCCTCATAATCATTGACATCAAGATTTAATAATACGGCCTCCAGAGGGTGCTCCACATTGATTATTTACTAGTATCATTATTTATCACAGCCGTGACAAGATCCACAAATGAGCACACTTTGGTATAATTAGGCTGATTTATTGACTTGCACACATGAAAGACTACCTTTTCATCACCCACCCGAAAAGTGAGTTCCCCTGCTTCCACATCAACTAGAGCTTCCCCATAGTAAGAAAAGGTCTCCCCAGTATGATCGGGACTTCATAATCTATCTCACAATCCAAGATCACAAAATCAGCTGGCAAAATAAATTTGTCCACCCGGACAAGCACATCATCAACAATGCCCAATGGGACTTCATTGATCGATCCGCCATTTGCAATCTCATGGAAGTCGGCCTCAGTGGCCCAATACCCAAATTCTTAAAAATTGAGTAGGGCATCAAGTTGATGCTTGCCCCTAAATTAAATGAAGCTTTGCAAAGTCTGCATTTCTAATAGTGCAAGGGATAGTGAAAGTACCGGGGTCCTCCAACTTTGGAGCCATTGAATTTGCTATAGCACTAACTTGGTAGGTCATCTTGATAGTTTCACAGTCGATGGATCTTTTCTTTATCACCAAATCTTTCATGAATTTAGCATAGCCTGACATTTTCTCCAAAGCCTCCACCAAAGGCACATTGATGGATAAGCTCTTCATCATGTCAATGAACTTTTTGAACTAATTATTATTTTTCTGCTTGGCTAATCTTTGAGGATAAGGTGGAGGTGGCCTAGGCAAGGGTGCCTTGGCTTTTGGCACAACCAGCTCCGGCATGTCTATTACGTGTTCCCTAGATGGGTTCACATCATTTTACGTTTCTACCTCGGCATCTTGAATATCAATCCTCACTTCTTCATTCACATTTTCATCAACCACATTGTCAACCACCAAAGGAACTTCATCTTCTTGCAACTCAATTTCATTACCCAAAACTTGCTTTTGTTTGGAGGCATTCACATCACCGCCTCGTCCACTACTAGTAGCTATCGCCATAACATGATTGTTTCCACCCTTTGGTTTAACCACCGTATCACTAGGTAGAGCCCCCTTTGGGCGAGTATTAAAAGACTATGAGATTTGTTCTAGCTGCCTCTCCAAATTCCTGATTGAAGTGTTGTGAGAAGCCAATTGTGCATCGGAGTCAGCATTCTTTTTCATCATCTGTTCAAACATCATTTCAATTCTCCCCATTTCATTGGTGGAAGAACTAGGACCCTATGATGGAAAATGTGGTGGATTGCTCGGTTGTTGGTACATTGGGGGCATTTGAAAGCCTTGCCCCTGATTTCTCTGGTTATTGTTCCATCCTCACTGGTTGTTGTTGTTGTTGTTGCCCCAGTTTCCTTGATTGCTCCGCTTGTTGTTTTGATTGCCCCAATTTGGATTTTGATTGTTGTTTCCCCAATTGTTGTTCCCTTGTTGATGATTTTTCCAATTGTTGTTACCTTGTTGTTGATTACCCCAATTGCCTTGGGATCTCCATTGTTGCTGTTGGTTGGAAGAATTGCCTCTTTGGCCTTGATAAGTATTCACATATTGTGCCTCTTCATTTTGCCCATCATACCCATCATCTTGGAATCCACTACCATCATTGTCAAATTGATGTGAATTCCCTTGGTTCTGTTGACCTCTTTGTCTTCTTTAGTTCACTAGCATGTTAACACCCTCCATGGCACTCACTTGGCAAGGATTTTGAACTTGTTGTAACTGTGCCTTTGCTAGTTGGTTCATGGCTATTGTTAACTCAGCATCGCCTGCCCATGATCATGTAATTCTTTGTGCAAATGAGTGACTGTGGGGTCACCTTGGGGCACATTGGCTCTACTTTGCCAAGTGGAAGACGTGTCAACCATCTTGTCAAGAATGACACAAGCTTCATCATACGTCCGTTTCATGAAATTACCCAAGCAAGTTGATTCACTATGCATTGATTTATTGTATTGTAACATATTCTCCGTCATATCATTGTTGGGGCATTCCTTCACCATGGTTCTATATCTCTCCCAAATTTCATTCAATGGTTCGGTAGGCTCCTACTTGAAATCTAAGATCTCATCCTATAATGCTGCCATATGTCCCGATGAGAAGAACTTTGCAATGAACTTGTCTGCCAACTCATCCCAAGTAGCAATGGAATAGTTGGGAACTCTCTCAAGCCAATCTAACACCTTCCCTTTAAGTGTAAATGGGAAGAGTATCAACCGGAGTGCATTCTCGGACACATTAGTTTGCCTTCTCCCCCAACAGGTATCCACGAACTCCTTGAGATGTTTGTAGGAATTTTTAGTGGCAGAGCCCGTGAACTACCCGCGCTGCTCCAGCAATGTCAGCATCACATTAGTAATTTGGAAATTTCCCACCCAAATCTAGGGTGGGACAATTGTATTTACATAGCCATGGTTTGGGAGCACTCGAGGAACCGCTCTTGGAAGTGGCAGAGGAGGGTCTGGAATATTTTCATTAAGATTGGCCTGGCGGCCTCTTCGTTGTCCTGGAGGTAAAAGAGGCACCTCGTCCTCTCCATTATCATCAACCTCCTTCCCCGCAATCACGTTTCCAAGAGGGTCATTTAGCATTTAATGCCATTTTGTACCTGAAGTTGTGACACGCACAAATTAGTAAGAAAGAAGGAAAGAAGAACAATACACAAAACTATTTAGATAGATAGCCAAAACCATTAGCTCCTCGGCAATGGTGCCAAAAAGTGATCGAGGCCAACCCTGCACTACTATTGAGTAACGAGAAAAGTCGAAGTAGCTTTTACCCGATTAAGGTCGGGATCGATTTCCACTGGGAGCAAGATATTGAAGTTGGGTGTCTATCTAAAGTGGAGTTTTGTATTTGCTCCAAATTTCACTTCAACACATTTTTGGTTTTTGATTATGATTCTAATTTTATAAAACTACAATATGTAATTAAACTAAAATAAGCTAGTATTAAACTATTGCATGTTGTTCAAATGATTAAAAGGAACTAGGATAGTGACTTTCACCTAGGTGGTCAATTGACGGATTCTTGAGGCTAAAGCTAGATTTTCACATTTGGGGAGTATGATATATCCGTTGCTTGATTCTACTCAGTCTATACCTCTCGGTAGTTTGAGTGATTTTGCCGGAATTGACTTTCTCAAGACCAATTGGGTATGCAAATTTGCACAAGCCAGGGTTCAAATTAGGTATTACTATCTCTAGGCTTAACCCTTTAATTGGGCTATCAATCTCTTGAGTACACCCCAATTCCTTGTAGGACCAATTTCAGAGACTTAGACTCTCTTTCTCAAGAAGAGCCAAAACCAACTAACACAAACTAGTGTTTGCAGCCACTAATTCAACAATTAAATGTGAAATTAGTCCAAATATCAAACACCCATAGTCAATAAAGCCCTAAAACAGAAGACCCATCAATTACCCACACTAGGGTTGAGCCACAACCCTAGCTTATGGGTCTAGCTACTCAAAATTAGAGAAGAAAACAAAGAAATAGATGAATAAAAACTCATATTAATTAATTACTAAATTAAACTTGAAGATTCAATGTTGAGATACAACTAAAATTACTCAAAACTGCTAAAATAATCAAATTCACGAGCGCAGCCTTCAGTACAAACTCTCTGATGACCTGAAAATGGGAAAAGAATATATTTATACTAGGCTAAAAACCTTGGACAAAAATGCCCCTACAGGGCTAGTGCGGACCGCACAAAATCACGTGCGGCCGCACTAGGGCCCTGAACTTGAATAAACGGCTCTCTGAACTTAGGAAAAGCGGACCATACAGAATCAAGTGCGGCCGCGGTGGCTTCTAGTGCGTTCCACATGAAATGTAGCGCGGACCGCATTGGGCTTCAAACTTGGAACTGGCAACTCTCTGAACCTTCTCTCTATGGACTGCACTAAATCGATTGTGGCCGCGTTGATCCAGCGTGGACCGCACAAAACCTCGTGCGGCCGCATTGCCTTTTTGCCTGAATAGCAGCCTCTCTGAACCTCACTTGTGTGGACCACATAGAATGGTGTGCGGCTGCACTGGCCTTGTTTTCCCTGAGCTTTGTCTTGTCTTGGTATTTGTGCAAGTTTCACTCCTTTTTGAGCTGATCTTTGACATCTTGTCACCTTGTTGATCCAACCTGCACTCAAGCACAACTTGTGAGTCTTTGGGACTATTTTGTACACATTTCTAATCAAAATTTATGCAAGAAGGAGTATAAAATGTATCAAAATCCCTAGTTATCATCATGCGCCCCTGTGGACAATGTTCGCTTTTGCAACCACAGACCAAACTAGCCTAGTCGGCACCAACTCCCTCGCACCTGCGGACAGCAGATGCAAAAATCTACTCGCATCTATTGCCACAACCAAGCCCACTGCCATTTTTCAATGGCCCCCCCTTGAACCTGCATGTCCGCACCTGCGGCCAAACCCTTTGCAAGTGCGATGACACCACAACAACAACACTTTACCAAAATACTATGTCAAAAAATGGTTCGATTTTGATTTGATTCACACCCCGGGCCCCCGGGACCCCATCCAAATATGTCAAAAAGTTCCAAAATACATAACGTACCTATTAGAGGCCAAACGTTACATCAGACAACATCTATTCAATGAATCACAACCCAATTCAAGCCTATTGGAACTATGAACATCTGACTTGTAAAACTAACTCTGAATCATACCAAAACAACTCCAATTGACCTCAAAATTTACATACAAGTCATAAAGGACATTACAGACCAATTCTAACTTTCAAAATCAGAATCTGACCCCAATATCAATAAAGTCAATTCCCAGTCAAACTTCTCAACCTTCCAAACTTTCAACTTTCGAACTTTTGTCAATTCAAGCCAAAATGACCTATGGACCTCCAAATCAACATTTGGACATGCTCCTAAGTCCAAAATCATCATACAGAGCTACTGGAATTGACAAAACTCCATTGTGGATTTGTCTACACAAAAGTCAAACTACGGTTAACTCTATCAACTTAAGCCTCCAACTTAGGGACTATATGTCCCATTTCACTTCGTAAGTCACCTGAACCAAAACCAAATATTCCAAGAAAATCACATAACCACAATACAACGTCGAGGAATAAATAGGGGAATTAAGCTCAAATACTCAAAATAACCGGCCTAGTCGTTATATCCTCCCCCTCTTAAAGTAAATATTCGTCCTCCAACGAGTATAATAACATACTTGAAGTGGTGAAAAGATGAGGATAGGGACTATGTAAATCATGCTTGGTCTCCCATGTCGTCTCCTTGACTGGTTAATCCCTCCATTGAACCTCTACTGAAGGAATGCCCTTCAACCTCAACTTTCAGACTTGCCTATCCAAGATGGCCACTGGCTCCTCAACATAAGACAAACCCTTGTCCAACTTGGCTGAGGTGAAATCCAACACATAAGATGGACCATCGTTATACTTTCGGAGCATAAAAACGTGGAATATGGATGAACTATAGCTAGACTAGGTGGAGATACAACTTGTAGGCCACCTCACCAATCATCTCAACAATCTCAAAAGGTCCGATATACCTAGGCCTCAACTTGCCCTTCTTCCCAAACTTCATAACACCCTTCATGGGCGAGACTCAAAGCAAGACCAGCTCTCTAACCATGAATATAACATCGCGAACCTTTTGATCCGTATAACTCTTCTGTCTAGATTGGGCTGTACGATGTCCATCCTAAATCAACTTAACCTTTTCCAAAGCATCCTGAACCAAGTTAGTACCCAATAGCCTCGCCTCGCGGGGACCAAACCACCGAGGACCAACAGAACCTCTTATAAAAGGCTCCATACGGAGCTATCAGAATGCTCGATGCTAGCTACTGTTGTAGGCAAACTCCACAAGCAGCAAAAACTGATCCCAAGAACCCCCGAACTCCATGACACATGCACAAATCATATCCTCGATTATCTGTATATTGTGCTCGGCCTGTCCGTCCATCTGAGGGTGGAATGATGTACTTAACTCGACCCATCTGCCTAACTCACGCTGTATGACCTTCCATATTTACGAGATAAACTGCGTACCCTAGTAAGAGATGATGAATACCGGCATACCATAAAATCAAAAAATCTCACGAATATAGATATGGGTTAGCTGCTCTGAAGAATAAGTAGTCACCACTTGAATGAAATGAGCTGACTTGGTCAACCTATCGACAATCATCCATACTGCATCAAACTTCTTCTTAATCTGTGGTAGGCCGACAACAAAATCCATGGTAAATCGCTCCCATTTCTACTCGAGAATTTCAAGCCTCTTTTCACGACCCAAAATCCACTGGTCATGATAGTACCTAACCTGACCCATTAGATTAGCCAATTAACAGTTAACACAATTCTAATAAAATAAATGTGATCAACAATTGATATTTCTGGATCCCAAACAACATCCCAAGGATTGGTAGTACAAGACATGAGCTACTAAGACTAGATTATTGTAAAAACGGATATGAAATAAATTCAACTTCTATTTGAAATGTACTTAAACACAATTCAACTATAGAACTACCTAGGGACATGAACATCTTCAGAGTCAGCTCCCGACATCACCCGCATCAAAATGCAACAACAAAAACAAATTCTCCAGATGCAATTAACAAAGCTAGGTAGCAGCAACAGACTCTAGTAGCTGCAGTAACACCAAGAACTACAGGACAACAACTACATGCTATAACAATATCTGCAATCACATTGGAGAACATAAATCTTCTTGATGCATTAGTAAGTTCTAATCCCCTAAAATCTATTAGCACAAAGCAAGAGGTTAGCATAGGACAATTGACAAGACCAACAACAAGCAGCAAGGCACACAACACAGTCAAAACAAGGTAGTTATGGTAATTAAAGAAGATGGAAATGCTTTGGCATTTCAACATATATATCAAGACATACCAAATCCTATAAACTTGGGGAGAGATGTTTATGAATAAAGTGAGGAAGATACGATACTACAACAGTTCCAGGCAGAGGCAGTAAGGAAAGGTGACTTATCACCAATGCATAGCGAAAAAATAGGAAATCTCATACAAGGAAAAATAGTTGGGACGACAAGGTTAGTGATTTTTTAATTATTAGGCGACCTCCAATGAGAGTTGCCAAACAAAAGCAGGCTGCCCAAACTACATCAATGAGGTCCAACCGTTCAAAAAAGAAATGATGATTTTTGAATACATTTTGAACACGTTTGAGGAAAACAACAAAGAATTACAATTTGAAGATTTTACAACTTTGGAAAAGAAGGGACAAGATTTTAATTCCTACTACATTCTATTTTATCATTTTATAAGTATTATCATTTGTAATATCATCACAGAGTATGTTAT
>MU705039.1:38490-88002 GCA_026770625.1 Nicotiana glauca
TCTAATCCCCTAAAATCTATTAGCACAAAGCAAGAGGTTAGCATAGGACAATTGACAAGACCAACAACAAGCAGCAAGGCACACAACACAGTCAAAACAAGGTAGTTATGGTAATTAAAGAAGATGGAAATGCTTTGGCATTTCAACATATATATCAAGACATACCAAATCCTATAAACTTGGGGAGAGATGTTTATGAATAAAGTGAGGAAGATACGATACTACAACAGTTCCAGGCAGAGGCAGTAAGGAAAGGTGACTTATCACCAATGCATAGCGAAAAAATAGGAAATCTCATACAAGGAAAAATAGTTGGGACGACAAGGTTAGTGATTTTTTAATTATTAGGCGACCTCCAATGAGAGTTGCCAAACAAAAGCAGGCTGCCCAAACTACATCAATGAGGTCCAACCGTTCAAAAAAGAAATGATGATTTTTGAATACATTTTGAACACGTTTGAGGAAAACAACAAAGAATTACAATTTGAAGATTTTACAACTTTGGAAAAGAAGGGACAAGATTTTAATTCCTACTACATTCTATTTTATCATTTTATAAGTATTATCATTTGTAATATCATCATAGAGTATGTTATGAACTCTGTGATGATCATTAAATATTTGGTCCGTTCAAGTTCTTATTTTCTACATGCTTGTTAGTAGGTGAGGCCTTCTCTTTGCCTCAATAGGATTAGTAAGGTAAGATTTAGCCCGGTTTGTGTTGCCTTGATCCTATGCCTTTGGAAAATATCCACATAGCTATGAGATTATATGCCCTCGTGAGACTTTGTCGGTAGCTACACCATGAATCCTCTATATGAGACTACTATCATAAGGCAATGTGGGGCGTATAGGAGTGATTATATAGTCAAGGCATATAGGCAACACTACTGGTGCTATTTTCCCCTTATTTACACTTTTCCTAATTGTTGTATTTTTCTTTTCTTTTTTTAATAAAAAACCAGCCCTAGGCGCTTGCCTAGTGGATTGCCAAAAAAAAAAGACATCACCTGCAGCCCCGCTCCAAAATCTACACGCAAGGTGCAGAAGTTTAGTATGAGTACAACCGACCCATGTACTCAGAAAGTATTTTGACTAACCTCGGTGAAGTAGTGATGATGCTTTTTACTTAAAAAAATACTCACTGAAATAACCTATACGGAATATTAGCAATAGAACAATACTAGAATATAATAGAACAACGTACAAGGAAACAATTATGCAAAGTAGTAAATGATTTCTAGAAGAACCACGATTAATATTCCTCAATATCACGACCTATCCTTTCTTTAGAGCGATAACTAGCTAATCATAGTAATAAATCCATAACTTTCATAGTGTCAAATATACTAAAGACATCAAATTCGACGGCGTGGAAATACCCTTCGTGCATTTATCTCATCCGCACCAAATATACATGTAACAGTACCAACCAGGTGAAAGAAATGTCGATAACAGAAATGACAAGGTACAAAACATAGTAATGATGACATCAATTAGGAAATAAGAGCATAATTTCACCTAACTAGCATGGTAGAAGGAATAGATGTAGATAAGAAAAATAAGAGGGGAACACTTGATCTTTATAAGCTAACAATTAGAGGCATGAATGGCTAACATGATAGAAAGCTTATAATAAAGTGCAAAACTAGATACGACATGGTTATAGATGTAACTACAGGAAGTGACATGGTATTTGCAAGTTAAACAAGTAGAAGGCATATGTAACATAATAACAATTGAGATAGAGACAAACACGGAACAACAATGACAGGTCACATAGGAAACATAGGTGTGGCAATAACAGCTCAAGGTAAAAGCTTGAACATATACACAAGGAAAAGATATCACAACATAATGCATGTCTCTCATCCTCGGTGCTCGGGAACATCCTTCGTGCCATGAACTCATGGTAATATAAAAGCATGATGATATAAGTTGAATAGCACGGCATCACCCTTCATGATTTTACTCTCATCCTCACATGATAATATAAATGAGATTAGGATAATATAAATGAAATGGCACAACATCACCCTTCGTGCTTTTACTCTCAAATGAAATGGCACGGCATCACCCTTCATGCCTTTTCTCTCAAATGAAATGGCGCGGAACCACCCTTTGTGCTTTTACTCTAAAATAAAATGGCACGACAGTACCCTTCATGATTTTCACTTTTATTCACATGATAAAATATATGAAATGGTACGATATCACCCTTTGTGCTTTACACTCTCCCTCACATGATAATATAAAAGCAATGTCATGCCATCACCCTTTGTGCTTTACACTGTTCCCCACCAAGAATATGTATATCAATGGCAATCAAGGTAGGAAGAATAAATAACATCAAGGAGAGTGGTTAAATAAATATTCCAAATAAACGCCAATCACAGCTTTCAAGACAACAGTATATCAATAAACCCTCAAGACCCTTGTTGTTCAAACATTTCAACAGATCCCAAGAGTGATCTACAAATCGAGTATATAACCTAATATCTCAAGAATAAAGGTCGTAGCAACGTGCTAGTGATCAAGCATGATGAAGACCGAATTAGACACATTAGTGTTTCTCAAATCCCGTCAAATTTTAATCAAGTTATAATAGACTAGATCTTGTTTTATTTAATTCTGTATTCTTAGTAATCTTGTTTTATTTAATTCTGTATTCTTAGTAATCTTATTTTATTTAATTCTGTATTCTTAGTAATCTTGTTTTATTTAATTCTATATTCTCAAATCCCGTCAAATTTTAATCAAGTTACAATAAAATCATCACCTCATATATGTAACACCAGAGGTGGAGCCAGAATTTGAAGCTTGTGGGTTCGGGATTCTAATTTGTTTATGTTATTGGGTTCTATAGTAACAATTTATACATAATCAATGAATTTTTTAAGACAAATACATGTTTTGGACCAAAATTATCGGGTTCGGCCGAAACCGCAGGTGCTATGCTAGCTCCGCCCCTGTGTGTCACTCCCACATGTAGCAAACAATATCAATTAGTAGAAAAAATTCCTTCAATAAAGTTAGGCAGTACACTTATCTCAAACAAGTCAAATTGATATAGAGCAAGCCAAACGATGCTCCAAATATGCCACCTCGTACGACCAAGCTTCAAACGGCTTGAGACTAGACAAAAGCAACTCGAATACATAAAATAATTCCCAAGGAAACAATCCCAATCGATAAAGGCCGAATCTTTATTCAAAAGCCTAAATTCAACCAAAAAGTTAAACCTGGGCCCGCAACTCAGGATCTGACGGAATTCACAAAATCTGACAACCTATTAAATTATGAGTCCAACCATACTAGTTTTACTCAAATTCTACTCCAAATCGATGTTCAAAACTCAAAAATTCAATTTATAAAATTTTAGATAAAACTCCAAAATTTTACTTTAAAATCATTAATCAAATGCCAAAAACAAAGATAGATTCATGAAATATAATCAAAATCGAGTATAGAACACTTACCCCAATTAATATGGTGAAAATCGCCTCCAAAATTTGCCCAAATCCGAGTTCCCCAACTCAAAATATCCTCGACATTATGTTTTTTTGTCCAACTATTTTGCCTCATTTTGTGTGCCAAACGATCGCGAAACTCGGTTTTGATGCATCCAGTGGATTCCTTGTGAAATTTTTGTCAAGTTAGTCTTTTAAATCACTCTATTTGACCTTTATAATGAAGGAGATATGTTGATTTCAATATTTGGAAATA
Organism: Nicotiana glauca; assembly: GCA_026770625.1. Classification (NCBI taxonomy): domain Eukaryota; kingdom Viridiplantae; phylum Streptophyta; class Magnoliopsida; order Solanales; family Solanaceae; genus Nicotiana; species Nicotiana glauca. Next base: position 42,217 of record MU705039.1, read on the forward strand.
CTGCAAATTTTTAAATACGAAGTCACTGGCAATTTTGTAATTAACCTGAGAAATTTGGAAACTCAATTCTTAGTAAAATGACCATAAACTCCTCATACAATGTCCAAATTCGACGATTCTTTTTTTTTAATGGCTAAGAAATTATGATACAGATCTAATGCGTCAATCAAAATAGAAATTAGATCTATTCTATTTAATGTGGTACCATATATGCTAGAAGAAATGACGTTGAAACATAAGAAAAAGGAGCGCAACACAACCCAAACCTATCTGAAATCACTCGAGCCCCTTAGGACCCCGTACGAACATACCAACAAGTCCCATAATATAATACGGACCTACTCGAGGCCTCAAATTACGCATAACAACATTGAAACGACAAAACACATCTCAAATCAAATTTAATAAACTTTTGAAATTTGGACTTCCAAAAACTCGCTCGGAAACATATCAAATCAACTAGGAATGAACTTAAATTTCGCACACAAGTCTTAATACATCTCGTAGATATACTCAAGCCCTCAAACTACCGAGCGAAGTGCAAATGCTCAAAATGACCGATCAGTTGTTACACCTCTAAAGTAACCTACCTGGCCGTTGATGCTCATACTTCACCTGCTGATAATTTAGACACCGATATACATACTCCCCTATGTATTTCTTCATCCTCCTCCATGAATAGTGTTGCATCAAATCTTGATACATCTTAGCGGTATCTGGATGAATGAAGTACCGTAAACTATGAGCCTCCTAAAGAATTAACTCATGCAACCTATATACATTAGGCACACACAACCAGCCTTGCATCCGCAACACACCGTCATCCCTAATAGTAACCTCATTGGTATCACCGTGCTAAACTATGTCCTTGAGGATTAAAAAATGGGGTTATCATACTGACGCTCTCTGATATGGTCATATAACAAAGACCAAGAAACCACGCAGGTTAAAACTCGACTTGATTCCAAAACGTCCAATCTAACAAACTGGTTGGCCAAGGACTGAACATCCAATGCTAATGGCCTCTCCACTACCGGTAGATCTGCTAAACTGCCCAAGCCCTCCACCTTACAACTCAAAGTATCGACCACCATATTGACCTTCCCAGGATGATAAATAATGTTGATATCATAATCCTTAAGAAACTCTAACCACCTCTGCTGCTGCAAGTTAAGATCCTTTTTTTGGTGATAAAACTAACAATTTATTTCATCAACAAAATTATCTTTATATATCCAGATTAATGTTGACCATTAATCTCCTATTCACTATTACAAAGTTTAACACTATGACTACACTAACTTCAATCAACTATAAACTATACTAAGGAAAATTGTTTAAACTCTCCAATTCTTTTTTCCATTTGGTCTTTTTCCTCCCTTGTATGTGCATATGTATAGCAGTTTTCTTCCATAGATCATCCACGTTATATCTACCTTTGTTGAATCTAATCGAGTTCCTTTCGCGCCAAATACAGTAGACAACCATTGCAAAAACTGCTGTATTCATCACTGCTTTACAATTTTTCCTTTTTCCCAAACTGCTCATCCAGCTCAGCTCATTCTGCCAGCTTCTTATCTGCCTTGCAATTCCCATCCATTTCAATACTCTATCCCATAACTTGTTAGTTTTTGGACAGCCAAAGTATAAATGATCAAAAGTTTCCATATTGTTTGCACAGAACACACATTCTAATGGAACTTGAATTCCAAACTTAATGAGTCTATCCACTGTTGCTATCCTTTGATGAATAGCCAATCATAGATGAAATTTGAATCTAGGATGAATATGTGTATGTAAATGAATGCTTTTCCAAACAAATTTTGGAAATTGAGGCTGCATCTGAACGTAAGCTTTATGTATTTGGAACTTGCCTTGCTTCACTAAGCTCTCCAGTGTAGATATAAGACTATTATGAACTGGCCTCATCCGCTTCACATCTTCCCTTGCCTCTATGATTTTCCTAACCACCCATGCTGCTATTTTGGGTGTGTTCATTTCTACAATATCTATGTTCTTTATATAGTAAGTGTGTGCCCATTTGATCCATAGTGCAACTTTCTTCATTGCCAATTCCCAGAGATGTTTTAGTAATGCGGCTTTATTCCATATCTTCTATTTATGACATTCTAACCTCCAGTAGCTCTAGGTTGACATATCTTATCTCATGCAATCAAAGCTTTCCTTGAGCAATCAGTTGAACCAGTCCACAGAAAGGTCCTACATATGGTCTCTATCATCTTTATGATCTTCTTTGGCAATAAAAATATTTGAGACTAGTATGATTGTATTCCAAACAACACAGATTTGATGAGTTGAATTCTTCCAGAATATGAGAGCATCCTAGCTGACCAACATCTTGCTCTTTTAGTAATCTTTTCCACTAGAGGTAGACATTGGTTGATGTTGAGATTCCTTGCACACAATGGAACCCCCAGATACTTAAAGGATATAGAGCCCTATATATATCCAGTAAGCTCAATCAATTGCTCCTTTATATTTTGTGCCACACCAGCAATATAAATTAAGCTCTTTTATGCACTTGCATGCACCCCAGATGCAACTAAAAACCTATTAAAGGCTTCCTGTAATATAGTAACTGAAGTTATGTCACCCCTACAAAACATTAACAGATCATCAGCAAAACATATATGTGCCATTTCCAACTGTTTGCACTTTGGATGGAATTTGAACTCTTTTTGAAAGGACAGTTGGTTCATCTCCCAATGTAAGTATTCCATAGTAATCACAAAGATGTAAGGAGACATTGGATCTCCTTGTCTTATCCCTCTCTTAGCTGGAAAAGGTTTGGTAAGTCCACCATTCAGAACTAAAGAATAAGACATTCTTGTCACACATTCCATTATCCATAGAATGAACTTCTGAGGTAAGCCAGGATCAATAAGTATGTATCTAACAAACTGCAAGTCCAATCAGTCATAAGATTTCCTTAGGTCCACCTTGAGAACACATCTTCGAGACAAGCCTTTCCTATTATAGCCATTTAATAATTCAAGACTAAATAGGATATTATCAACAATACTCCTCCCTTCTATAATAGCAGACTGTTTTTTTTTTTCAATTCTAAGCTCAATTACCCTTTTGATTCTTTTAGTCAGGATCTTGGCAATGATTTTGTACACAGTAGTACAACAAGCAATAGGTCTATAGTCTTTCACTGCTGTAGGTGTTGGAACTTTAGGGATTAAAGTTGTAGATGTACAATTCCATGCTTGCTTCATCTTACCTGTTTGGAAAAAGAATAACACAACATCATATATATCTTGTGTCACTTCCTTCCATTGCTTTGTAAAGAATTCTATTGGGAAGCCATCAACTCCTGGGGCTTTATCATTTGGCATGTCTTTCACTGCTATATCTACTTCTGCATATGTTAAGTCCTGTATTAGTTCCTGTTGTCGTTGTATTGATAAGCATTCTATTGCTTTGATGAATCTAGTATTAGGACATGGCTTTATTCTAGTAGCTTTTCCCATAAGTTGTTTGAAAAAGCATGTGAATTCTTTTTCTACAGCTTTAGGGTCAGTGATCTACGGATTTACCTAATTCTTTATTTTCCAAATGCTGGTTTTTAAGCTTATATGTTTAAAAATCTTGAAGTGTTTGATCAAATCATTTTATTTTAGTAAAAATCAAAATATAAATTCATAAACCCAATTGGTTTTGGGCCTGAAAACGCATATGGCTATCACTTAGTCACTTTGTAAAAATTTATTTTTTATGACTTTAAGCTAATAATAATCTAGCATTATTTAATTATTGTAAAACAGTCTGGTAAATTGCTAATCTATTGAGCTGGTTTAACACACAAGGAAGTGCTATAAAAATTATTACATTTTTTTGCTAACTAAATAAACAAACTGCCTATTGCAATTCTAACAGAATTTCTGGTAAATGACTTATGTGATACTATTACATATGAACATACAAATTTTATAAATGTATGAATACTTAAGCAGATTCTGTAATTTTCAGAACACTTTTAAGCTAAAACATTTTCCTAAATTGTAAATAAATTTGCAATATAACAAACAAACTTCAAACTAACATGGTTCATGCAGTATCCAAATTAATTGCAAATTTATCAACAAATTCCAGTCATGATTCAGCAAAAGAAAGAAACTTTACATTTTTTGTGGAGAAAATTACCTTGACGGTAGCAAGAAAATAGATAGAAAGAAAATAGAGCTCTGAAAAGTTTAGTGAGGAATAGAAACAACAATAACCAAATAAGAGATTCAAGAAAGCTTCATATTTAAGCCCAGAAATCCCAGGAAAAAAACTAGTATGAAACCAGTAGGAGTTTTTTACTAAGAGTGAAAGAAAGAAACTGCAAAAATAATGCCCAATCAATGTGATCCCAGAAAATTTTCTCTATATCAGTGTATATTTTTTTAGGTCTAAAGTTAAGATCCTTTTGTTTGAACATATGTTCTAGACTCCGGTGGTCGATATAGACCTCGCAAGGGACACCGTATAAATAGTGGTACCAAATCTTCAAGGCATGAACATTAGCTGCTAACTCCAGGTCATGGAAATGATAATTTTTCTCATGCACCTTTAGCTATCTACATGCGTAGGCTATCACCCTACGGTCTTGCATGAACACCATGTCGAGGCCAACACATGACGCATCACAGTACATAGTGTAAGATCCCTAACCTGTAGGTAACACCAACACTAGGGCTGAAGTCAAAGGAGTCTTGAGCTTTTGAAAGATCTCCTCACACTCCTTGGTCCATCAGAACGGATCACCCTTCTAGGTCAATCTGGTCATAGGTGCATCAATATATGAGAAACCCTCTACGAAACGACGGTAATACCTTGCCAAACAAAGAAAACTTCGGATCTCAGTAGCTGAAGATGGTTTGGGCCAATTCTAGACTGCTCAATCTTCATCGAATCTACCTTGATCCTCTCACTCTAACCACATGAACCAAATGCCACTAAATCAAGCCGGAATTTAGACTTTGAAAATTTTGCATATAACTTCTTTCTCTCAAGGTTTGGAGCACAATCCTTAAATTCTTCTCATAATCCTCTTGAATCTGGGAGTACACCAAGGTTTCGTCAATAAACACAATGATTAATGAGTCAATATAGGGCTAGAATACAATATTCATCAAGTACATGAATGTGGCTGGGGCTTTGGTCAGCCCAAATGGTATCATAAGGAACTTGTAATGATCATATCGAGTCCTGAAGGCAGTTTTCAGAATATTCTGACCCGAATCTTCAGCTGATGATAGACAGACCGCAAATCAATCTTTGAGAATACTTTGTCACCTTGTAGCTGATCAAATAGGTCATCGATGCGTGGAAATTGATACATGTTCTTTATTGTAACCTTGTTCAATTGATGGTAATCAATACACAAGCGCATAAAAACATCCTTCTTCTTTACAAATAAGGCCAGAGCACCCCAAGGTGAACACTAGGCTAAATGAAACCCTTATCAAGCAACTTTTGCAACTACTCCTTTAACTCCCTCAAATCCATTAGGGCCATACGATAAGGTGGAATAGAAATAGGCTGAGTGCCCGACGACAAGTCAATACTAAAATCGATATTCCTATAGAGCAGCATGCCCATAAGATCCACCAGAAATATATCCAGATAGTCTCTCACTACCTGAACTGACTCAACGGTAGGAGTGTCAACATTGACATATCTCACAAAGGCTAGATATGCATCACATCCCTTCCCAACCATCCTTTATGACTTAAGGAAGACACCACCCTATTAGGAACATAATCCAAAGTACTACTCCTCTCCAATCGCGACAAGCCTGGAATAGCCAACATCACTGTTTTGGCATGACTATCTAGAATAGCATGATAGGGAGACAACCAATCCATGCCCAAAATTATATCAAATCTAATATACTGAGCAATAATAATCCAACTCTGGTCTAAAAACCACCTAGGAACAACTAAACACGACTAATACACAAGGTCAACAATTATGGAATCTCCCACACCCATGGCCACATAAATAGGAGAACTCAAGGAATCACGAGATATACCCAAATATGGAGGAAAGTAAGATGATACATAGGAATAAGTGGAGCCTGGATCAAATAAGATTGATGCATCTTTATGAAAAACTAGAACAATACTTATGATAAATAAGTCTGATCAACCGTCTCTGTCCTACCCGGAAAAGCATAATATCTGGCCTGGCCTCCCCTTCTAGAGCGACCCCTACCCGCCTGACCCCATGTCTAGCTGGGTGTGCAGGTGGAGTGGCAACTAAGCTAAGGCTTGAGAAGTCTGGAGACCCTATGGAATACGTTGAGCTTGAGTAGTCAGTGGAGGTGCACCCCTTTTGAGTTTGGGGTAGTCCCTCACCATATGACGAGTATCGCCACACTCAAAACAAACTCTCGGAAGACATGGCTACTAAAGTGGCTCGGTCCTGGTTGGCTAGACTGACCACTTAAATCACTCTATGCAAGAGGTGCACTAGACAATTGCGATGTATTATGGGCAACCCGAGACCTATGAGTAGCTGGAATACCACTAAAAGTTGGAAGTGCTGAGTGAACTGGATGACTCACATAACCTCTAGCTGATGGGCTGCAATTGGATCACGGGCACTATTATATGTTCCAGAATCTCGAGGCCTCTTAGCCTCCCTGTCCTCTCTCTTCCGGCTCCCCATACCCTTCAATATTCGAGCGATCTCTACTACCTGCTGGTATAGGGTATCAGCTTCCAACTCAGAGCCATGTTGAATCTAATACCATAGTTGAGCCCCTCGATAAATCAACGGAATCTCTCTTTGACTGTGGAAACTAAAGAGGCGCATGCCTCGGCCAGGCTACCCAACTCGTACGCTCGCCAACACTGAATGCCGGTCTTTCTAGCCAGAATATAGTGAAAGCAATCCCACTCGTATCCACAATACCCATAGTGCAGAGGATACAATGTCACTCCTCAAGAAAACAATGTGCACCCTTTAAAACTAAGCCAGTGAAAGTAGGAGGGTGGTACTTCTTGTACCTCTCAAGCCATAATTCCTCCTCCTCAGATGCTGCTGTCCTAACCTCGGGCTGAACTAGGACAACCGATTACTGGTATGACCTCTGGGACATTGTCAACATGGACCTGCTACTCTGGGATATGGGCTGCATGAGTTTGTGCTCCTCTCCCATGTTGATATCCAATTTTGCCTTCATATTTTTATAAGTATTATTTTACACTATTATCCAATTTATTGGGGGTTGTATAAGTATTTCATGTAATTTTTCCATATTTTTTAAGACTTTAAAATTGATTTACTTGTATTTAAATTGTTCAAATGTTAATTAATTACCTTTTAAAAATTATTTGTGATGACTTAATCATCCAAATTTATTATCCACACCCACAATCATAGTTTATAATATTTTACTTTATTTTCTATAATTATAGTTGTATTTTTATGCTATTTTTATTCTGCTTTTATATGGCTTCTTTGTACTGCCCCGTCTTATTTATACTTTTATTAATGCGGTGCTTATGCTTTTCTAAGCTGAGGGTCTATTGGAAATAACCTCTCTATCCTCACAAGGTAGGGGTAAGGTCTGTGTACATACTATCCTCCCTAGACTCCACGGTGTGGGATATTACTAGGTATGTTGTTGTTGTTGTTGTTGTTGTTGTTGTTGTTGTTGTTGTATTTTTATGCTATTTACACATATTTTTGCAATACTAGCCCATACTTTACAATTAATTGCATTTACTATTTTTAGTTTGGGTGAAATAACTTTTTATATTTTTACAATATTCGGATATTATTTTAAAATTATTATTTGCTTTAATAATTTCTGTTTATACTTATTTAGATATTTATTAATTATTTTTTTCTTAAATTCTTTTATTTTAAAATCTGGCCCAAGTTATGCCCATTTTCGGACAAAATTAATGGCCAAACACCCCAAATCCCTAGCCCAATTCTTAGAGCCCAAACAATATGAGCCTTTAATTTGACCCGGTCGGGACCCGTTAAGCGACCCGCCTTGTATAATTTTAAAATCCTGGACGTTGATCTCTCAAGATCAGTGGCCTAGAGCCATTACCTCACTTTTGATTACCCTTGCCTACAACCGTAACCTCATTTCCAACCCGTTTGCCGCCCGTAAATGCTCTCAAACTCCCCCTTCTCTTTTAAGAAACCATAGCAGCTATCTCCCCTAATCTTTTCCGATTTCGACATTAATATGAAATCATTCCATGATTCGCTTATCTTTTTTGTAATACCTTGCTATTATGCACGCGTTTGTGGAACTAGTTGAGTACTTGCTCAATTTTGGCAAGTATGACTTTCTAAGATTGGACTAGATCGACTTTTATTTGTGATATTTAGACGATATTATGCCCATATACATGGAGAAAAAGTTGATTCTCTCCTTTACTTCCTGACTTTCACCCAGGGAATCCTAACTAGGGTTTGAAATTTAATTTCTTTCCTTTGATGGTTACTCTGTTGATTGTATATATTTTACTTTCCTTGTTTATATTTGCTTGATTTCTTTCCTTATTTACTTGTATGATTCAATACTATATAAACCCCTTCTCCTTATTCCCCGGGGGTCCTTAATAGCGACTACTATTCTCTCACTCTCACTCTCACTAGACTTTAACTACTGCTATTACTCTCTCACTCTCATTCGTTCTACTATTCCAAACTTAAGACCTTGGCCGGTTGAAATCCAAGGCCACCATAATTTGATTGTTACTCTTTTCTCAGTATGAGCATTGCTTAGGGTTCACTCAAAACCCTTGGTAACTCTGACACACTAGGATTTTGGGATCTTGCTGCTCTTTTTCTATTGACGATTGGAGTACTGCTAAAATCGTTCTTCTTATTTTGCTTGTTTGATTAATTTGCAAATGGTAAGTCTCTTTGCCTTAGAAATTTTATTCTTTTATTTCATATTTATGCTTGTGATACTGAAACTTCTATGCATCAATGTCCTACTTTTCCATCTTGTTGTAGCCTTGTTTGCTCTTAAGTATTCTTGTGACTATATACTCTTAGCATCTAAACTTGCCTAGGTTATAATTATGGTGTATGGTTATCACATGTGTTTAGCATAAACGACTTCTGGTTCTCTTGAACCTATTTAGCCTGCTATGTCTATGCTAATACCTGATGATTTCCCTGAATTTATCTTTCTGCTTTTTTTGTGGATTATTATGATAACCAACTCATGTGTTCTAGACCTTGTTAAGTCATTCATGCCCAACCTACTACGTTTCTCAGGTTGTACTGTTAACTAGGGCATGTTTCCATGTTATTTGAATTTTAGTGTATGCTTCTTGACTTGTGCAATCATGTTTTCTTCAATATTATTTGAGACCTAATGATAAATCTCATACCTAGATTTTTTCTTATGTGTGGCCAATTAGTATAAAGTTTGATGCCTGCTTGTCCTGATTGACATGTTACTTGTTTTCCGTAAGTGCTTCTTGTAATGACTGATACTCAGAATATTAAAGTTGTATCATGTTCAACTAAGTATTTGCTCATGATCATGTGTTGCTATGTTACTTTCGACAGGATCTTATGTTATACATTCTATTGTATCCTACTTGTTTTTGTCTACTATTATACAAGATTCTCATGTTTAAGTCTCTTATCTAAAGTTCTTTTAGGCCAACTCTGGACCATTTTACTTTTGAAACTCTTGTTAGAATAATTCACTAGGATATGATGGTTAATTCCATCACTCTAACTTTGTTTATGAGAATACCAGCATGAACTTGCCTTGCAAACTTGTCATTATATCATGTGATCTTGTCTGTGTGTTTTGGTCGGAATTGCCAGTAGATACAACTTCAAGAACTAAGGGCAAAAATTTGTTCAATTAATTCCATAAGTAGTTGTCACTTGCATGGTTAAGTTTGACATCAGTTGGGTTAAGTAAGTCATGCATCTCGGTTTTGATATTAGGCCATATTTGTTGTTGGACCTAGGTGTCGGATTCAGAAATACTTTATTATTTTGCTAAGCATGGGATTTGGGTCTGCTGGTTGCGTGAAGAGTGAGGTTGTTGAAGGCTCAGTCAGTGCTGGTTACTTTTGTTTGGGCCTGTTCTCAGCCTTGCAGTTGTTCTTCATGTAACATTTGTACTTGTATTGATTATTTGGGCATGTAATGACTTATAAACAAATCATTGGGGTTCTTTATTTGCTATTTTGTTTGATATGCTCTATTTCTACACACTAGTAGAAGTCATGCATATAGGAATCACATACCTCACTTAATTTATCTAAGTACCTGTACACTATTCAAAGCATGATTGGTATGTGTAACTGTTGTACCTGTTTTCGTGCCAACCGTTGTGCGCTATTAGATAAAATGTTTATAGGAATCAAATGCCAATAACTACTTGTTCAATTATTAGATAGCATGCCTATAGGATATAATAGTGCACGCCTCTGACAATACTCATATAAATACCGTGACTATAGGGTTTTGAATAATTAATCAATTATCTTCCATTACTTTTATACTGCCTCACTTAGATGACATGCCCATAGGGATAAAGTGTTATAAAACCAAGTCTAATTGTTAACTATTAGAGATTCTGCCTGTAACGACCCGACCGGTTATTTTGAGAGTTGTATCCATGTTCCCCCATTTATTGCTTTTTGTGTGCTCTACAACTATTATATGACTTACTGGGTTGGTAGGTCCGGGTCCAGAGAGATCTCAGAGTGAATTGAGACACTTAACCTCATAACTGAATGTGTTGGGAAAGTTGACCGGATATTGACTTATATGTAAACAACCTCAAATTTGAATTTATATGGTTCTGTTAGATCCATTGGGTGATTTTGAACTTAGGAGCGTGTACGGATTATGATTTGGAGATTCGTAGTAGAATTAGGCTTGAAGTTATGAAAGTTAAATTTTGAGAAGTTTGACTGGGAGTGGACTTTTTGATATCGGGGTCAAATTGGATTTTTGGCAGTTGGAGTAGGTTCGTGGTATCATTTGTGACTTGTGTGCAAACTTTAAGGTCAATCGGACATGATTGATAGGTTTTGATGTCATTTGTAGAATTTGGAAATTTCAAAGTTCATTATGCTTGAATCCTTGTGAAATTTCTATTTTGAATGTTGTTTGAGGCGGTTTTAGGTTTCGACTAAGTTGGTATCATAATTTAGGACTTGTTGGTATGTTTGGTTGAGGTCTCGGGAGCCTCGGGTTGGTTTCGGGTGGCTAACAGATCAAAGTTGGATGTTGAAAGATTGCTGAAGTTTGATTCATACTGGTGTAATCACACCTGCGGATGGGGAACCACAGGTGCGAGCCTGCAGAAGCACGAAATAAGCCGCAGAAGCGGGAAAGGAAGAGAGGAACAGGGGGTCGCAGGTGCAAAGATTCTTATGCACATGCAAAGCCATAGATGCGGTCCAAGGCGCGTAGAAGCGAAGACAGCTGGGGCTAAGTGACTTCCACATAAGTGAAATTCGGACTGTAGAAGTAGATTTTGGCTGTAGGTGCGGAAGGCCTGGGCAGAACCAATATAAACTAAGGTTCCGAGATTTTAACCCTTTCTAATCTTTTGTGTTTGGATTTTTGAGGTTTTTAAGATGGGTTTTGAAGGGATTTTTAAGGCAAGCCCTTGTGTTCATTTTTGTTTATTAATTATGTTTCCCCATTGATTTTACACCTACTTGGTGTGTTTTTAGTTGTAATTTGGGGGTTTGAGGCTAGGGATTTGGACAGTTAATTTTTTGGATTTGAATGGACATTTGGTGTTGGATTTTGATAAACTTGTATGGTTAGACTCGTGAATGAATGGACTTTCAGGTTTTGTGGCTTTTGTTGGATTTCGAGATATGGGTTCGGGGGTCGAATTTTGGCCAATTTCAAATTTTGGCTTATAATTTCGTATTTTTCTTGTGGAATTGATTTCTTTAGCCTATATTGATTGTATTGTACTGCTTGTGGCTAGATTTGGGGTATTTGGAGGCCGACTTGCGAGGCAAAGGCATATTGGAGTAGAGTTTTGCTCGGATTGAGGTAAGTAAGAGTTCTAAATCTGGTTCTGAAGGTATAAAACCCTAGATTATTCGTTATGTGATTCGTTTGGACGTTACACACATTCTTGGTGACGGGTGCATAGGCGTGCACCATGTGAATTGTAACTTGGTCTATTCCATGGAATTGTAAAGTTGAATAACTGTTGTTAGTTATATGCTCTCCCTATGTTATAGAAATTTGACTACAAATTATGTTAGAAATCATGCTTAGGCTATGTGATGAAACTGTTGGGACCCACGAAGGTCGTGTACTTATTGAATTATTTACTAATTGGTGTTTTTGTACTCAATAATGGTTTTACTTGTGTATCATATCTCATTCTCTTCTTGTTTCTTGTTAATACACTATGTTATTTCTATTTGGGCTAATCTTTATGATTTTTGAGAGATCGAGAGACTGTAGAGGTTGCTGACTGGGTCAGGGCCTGAGCGCCGAGCTGTGAGCCATATGTATATATATAGATAAAGTTGCACGCCGCAACGAGCTTGAGAGTTGTATGTATATGGATCGGGTTGTATGCCGCAATGGGCCTTAGTGTGTGTGTGTGTGTATATATATATATATCAATAAGCTTATTGGCTATTTATATATTATGGGATCGGACTGCACGTCACAACGATATAGTGCTTGGGCTGAAGGAGCCCCTCCGGAGTCTGTACACCCCCAGTAAGCACAGCTACCTATTGAGTGTGAGTGTTGAGGGTTGAGAGCCGATTGATGAGCAATTGAGAAAGACTGAGTGACTGTTGCATGCGTTGGCGTATTTGCATTCATTTTTGTTGCACATAGCTGTTATATTTCATTTTCTTGAAACTTTTGGAAGATATTGTATCCAGTTTTTACTCGAACATGACATGAATAAACTGATTTGACTTAAATTTCCGGATATGAAAGCATGCATACTTTTCTTGTTGAGACTGCTAAAAATGAACTATAGCAGTGTAGCTCATCACTATCTTTCAGTTCCTTATTTATTATTGTTACTTACTGAGTTGGTTGTACTCACGGTACAGCCCGCACTTTGTGTGCAGATCCAACTGTTTCCAGTTATGGTGGGCACTGATATCGTGCACAATCGATCTTTGGAGATTACGAGGTAGCTGCACGAGTTTCTCCTTCCTTATTTTTTCTTTATTTGTATTTTGATACAGACTCTTAGACCACTTTTTTCTCCTTACTACTAGACAGGATGGGAGTTGTTTTTCATATTTGTGTTTTGGGTTTTTACCCCATTTTATGAAAACTTTGGTAATTTAAAATTTCTTAATTCATTTTTTGTTAAATGCTGGAAGTATTTTAGAAATGTCAGCTTTTCTAGTACCACGATAAGCGCCATCACGACAGGTTAGGACTTGGGTTGTGACAAGTTGGTATAAGAGCCTAGGTTACATAGGTCTTATGAGTCATGAGCAGGTTTATTAGAGTCTTACCGATCGCTATGGAGACGTCTATACTTATCTTCGAGAGGTAGGCCAACCCTTACAAAACTTCACATTCTTGAATTCTTGTCATGTGAATCTGTTGATTCTACTAACTAAACTTCTGTTATTCTATTCTCTCATAGATGTTGAGGTCACGTACTACTAGATAGGATGGACAACCTCCTATACCACTAGCTAGGGTTGCGAGAGGTCGAGGTCACGGTAGAGGCCGCGGTAGGGCAGAGGTGCAGCTCACACAGAAGCTAGGGTCGCACCTACAGACCACCAGTTGTTGTAGCTCAAGAGCAGGTCCCAGATACAGTTGAGCCAGTGGGTCCAGCTCAGGCACCAACTATGCCCATTGTGATTCCAGGCCTTCAGGAGGCCTTAGTTCAGATTCTGACCATGTGCACCAGTCTTGCTCAGGCGGTCTCTGTTCTGGCCGCAACAGCCACTTCTCAAGCTAAGGGAGGTACTCAGACTCCCACCGCACATATGCCAGAGCAGGTGATGCAGGGAATCCAGACACTGGGGGAACTACTAGCCTAGCCGGTTGTAGCTGCTCTGGCCCATGTGGTTCCTGTTATGTCTGATGATGATCAGCGGAGATTTGAGAGGGTTTGGAGACTCCATCCTCCATCTTTTAGTGGTATTGAGGCAGAAGAATGCCCAAGGTTTCTTGGACAAGTGCCAAAAGATTCTCCATATGGCAGGTATTCTGGAGACCAGTGGGGTGTCATTCACTACATTTTAGTTCTCTGGGGATGCCTTTAGTTAGTGGGCGACTTATAAGAGGCATAGGTTAGTTGGTGCAGCACCACTTACTTGGCAGGAGTTCTCTGTTCTCTTCTTGGAGAAGCTCGTGCCGCAGTCTTGTAGAGAGGAGTTTTGCAAGTAGTTTGAGAAGTTACGTTAGGATGATATGTCAGTGATATGGTATGAGATGAGGTATTCTAAGTTTGCCCATCATGCCATTTGGACCGTTTCCACTAACAGGGAGAGGATCATGAGGTTCATTGATGACTTCAAATATCAGGTGTGTTGCTTATGATTAGGGAGAGGGTATTTGGTGCTACTTTTGGTAAGGTTATCGATATTGCTCGGCAGATAGAGATGGTCCGCAGTAAAAAACGGGTTGAGAGGTAGGTCAAGAGGCCTCATGGATCAGGTGGCTTTAGTGATGTTCCTTCTAGAGGTCAGTTCTACCACGGCAATGGTCATTTCTATAGGTATGCTTAGGCGGCTTGTCTAGTTTACCGTGGTACATCATCTAGCCATGGTTCATACTGTTCTTATTAGGTCCAGTCATCTCTCAGTGCCCTTCCACCTTAGAGTTCATCCCGATCTCCATTGTCTAGGGCTCATCTATGCCATGTTCTTCTACCAGTTATCCTAGTGCTTGGGGATCCCTTCAGTCCCCACACCAGCACTTGGGAGTTGCTACGAGTGCAGAGAATTTGGTCATATTAGGAGGTAGGGTCCCCGTTTATTGGAAGGTTTAGCTCAATTGCAGAGCCATCCTATGGCTTCAGTACCAATTACTTCACCACCCGCCCATCCAGCTCAGGGTGGAGCTTAATCGGCTAGGGGGAGGCTGATCAGGTGGCGGACATGCCCGTTTCTATGCACTCTTTGCCAGAATAGATGTTATTGCTTCAAACACAGTGATCACAAGTATTTTTTCAGTATGTCACCGAGATGCTTCTGTATTATTTGACCCTGGTTACACTTATTCATATGTATCTATGCTGATGAATGATGCTATTATTGTGGACCATGTACATCGATTGTATGTAGTGACTTTTAGAGGATTAGAGACTAGAGTTGATCTCTTGTTACTTAGTATGGTTAATTTCGACGTGATCTTGGGTATGGATTGGTTGTCTTTATGTCATACTATTTAGATTGTCACGCTAAGACTATGACGTCGGCGATGTCGGGGTTGCCACAGATTGAGTGGCGAGGTTCTCTAAACTGTGTTCCCAGTAGAGTGATCTTTGAAGGCCCAGCGGATGGTTGGGAAGGGTTATTTATATTATTTGGCCTTTTTGAGGGATGTTAGTGCTGATACCCCTACTATTGATTTTGTTTCGGTGGTAAGAGATTTTCTGGATGTGTTTCCTACAGACCTACCGGGCATGCTGCCCGATAGGGATATTGACTTGGTGCCAGGCACTCAACCCATTTCTATTCCTTCGTACCGTATGTCACCAGCTGAGTTGAAGGAGCTGAAGGAGAAACTTCAAGAACTCTTTGATAAGGGGTTTATTAGGTCTAGTGGGTCATCTTGGGGGGTGCACCTATTCTATTTTTAAAGAAGAAGGATGGTACTATGAGAATGTGCATTAATTATAGGTAGTTGAACAAAGTGACAATCAAGAATAAATATCCTTTTCCGCGTATTGATGATCCATTTGACCAGCTTCAGGAAGGGAGGGTGTTCTCCAAGATTAATTTGAGGTTTGGGTATCACCAACTGAAGATTTGGGACTCGAATATTCTTAAGACAACTTTTAGGACCTGCTATAGTCATTATGAGTTCCTTGTGGTGCCTTTTGGGTTGTACAAGGCCCCAACAACATTAATGCATCTAATAAATAGTGTATTTCAGCCTTATCTTGAGTCGTTCATCAGTGTATTCATTGATAATATCCCCGTGTACTCTCGTATCCAAGAAGAGCATGCCCAATATTTGAGGATTATGTTGCAGCAGCTGAGAGATGAGAAGCTTTATACCAAGTTCTCCAACTATGAGTTGTAGCTTGGTTCATTGGCGTTCTTGGTGAATATGGTGTCCAGTGAGGGTATTCAAGTAGATCCGAAGAAGGTAGATATGGTGTCCAGTGAAGGTATTCAAGTAGATCCAGTAAGGGTTAGCCCAAACCTTACTCAGCTTTGGAGATTCAGAGCTTTCTTGGTTTGGCTTGTTATTACTGCCTCTTCGTGTAGGGTTTCTCGTCTATTGCATGGCCTTTGACCAAATTAACTGAAAAAGGTGCTCCTTTCAGGTGGTCGGATGAGTGTGAGGAGAGCTTTCAGAAGCTTAGGACTGCCTTGACCACAACTCCAGTTCTAGTTCTACCATTAGCTTTTAGTTTTTATACACTGTATTGTGATGTTTCCCAGATTGGTGTTGGGTGTGTTTTGATGTATCAAGGTAGAGTGATTGGTTATGCTTCTCGCTAGTTGAAGCCCCATGAGAAGAACTACCTTGTTCATGATTTGGAGTTGGCTGACATTGTTCATGCGTTGAAGATTTGGAGGCACTATCTCTATGGTGTGTTTTGTGAGGTATTTACTGATCATTGGAGCCTACAACACTTTTTCAAACAGACAGATCTAAATTTGAGGCAGCAGAGGTGGTTGGAGCTGCTAAAGGACTATGATATTACTATTCTGTAGCATCCGGAGAAGGCCAATGTGGTGGTCGATGCCTTGCATAGGAAGGAGGTGAGTATGGGTAGTCTTGGATTTATTCCTATTGGTTATAGACCTCTTATAGTTAATTTTTAGGCTTTGGCCAAATAGTTTATGAGATTAGATATTTCTGACCCCAGTCACGTTCTGGCCTGTGTGGTTTCTCGGTCTTTCTTATTTGATCGCATTAGAGAGCGCCAATATGATTATCCTCATTAACTTGTCCTTAAGGACAATGTTCAACATGGTGAGGCCAGAGAATGTTACTATTGGAGATGACTGGGTGTTGAGGATTCATAGCCGGATATGTGTGCCCAATGTAGGTGCTATTTAGGTGATTATGGATCGGCTGACCAAGTACGCACACTTCATTCAAGTTGGTACTACTTTTTCTTTGAAGCAGTTGGCTGAGATTTACATCAGACAGATTGTTCGCCTTCATGGTGTGCTAGTTTCCATCATTTTAGATAGAGGCATGCAGTTTACATCACAGTTTTTGAGAGCCTTACAGCGAGAGTTGGGCACTCAAGTGGAGTTGAGTACTACATTTCACCCTTAGACGGACGGACAATTTGAGCACACCATTCAGATATTGGAGGATATGCTACGCGCTTGTGTCATTCATTTCGGGGGTTCATGGGACCAGTGTCAGCCACTCACGGTGTTCTCTTACATAAACAACTGTCAGTCGAGCATTCAGATGGTTCCGTATGAGGCTTTGTATGGGAGGCAGTGTGATCTTTGGTGGGTTGGTTTTAGCTGTGTAAGGCTAGGCTATTGGGTACTGACTTGGTTCAGGATGCTTTGGACAAGGTTAAATTGATTCAAAAGCGACTTCACACGGCGTAGTCTAGACATAAGAGTTATGCCGACAGGAAGGTCCGTGATGTTGCTTACATGGTCCGGGAGAAGGTTCTATTGAAGGTTTCACCCAAGAAGGGTGTTTTGAGGTTGGGGAAGAAGGGAAAGTTGATCCCTTTGTTCATTGGGCCTTTTAAGGTATTTTAGAGGATTGGAGATGTGGCTTACAAGCTTGCCTTGCCACCTAATTTATCGAGTGTGCATCCAGTATTTCATTTTTCTATGCTCCAAAAGTATGTCGATGATCTGTCTCATGTTTTGGATTTTATCATAGTTCAGTTCGATGGTGATTTAACTAATGATGTAGAGCCAGTGGACATTTTGGATCGACAGGTTAGAAAGTTGAGGTCAAACGATACAACTTTAGTAATGGTGCAGTGGAGAGGTCAGCTCGTGGAGGAGGCTACTTAGGAGACTGAGCGGGAGATGCAGAGCAAATATCCATACCTATTTGTGACACCAGGTATGTTTCTAGACTCGTTCGAGGACATACATTTTGTTTAAGAGAGGGACGATGTAACGACCTAGCTAGTCATTTTAAGAGTTGTAGCCATGTTCCCCCATATGTTTGCTTCTTTTGTGCTCTATAGCTGTTATATGACTTACTGAGTTGGTTGGTTCGAGTCTCAAGAGATTTCATAGTGAATTGAGACACTTAGTCTCATAATTGAAAGCTTAGGTTTGAAAAGTTGACCGGATTTTGACTTACATGTAAACGACCTAGGATTTGAATTTTTATAGTTTCGTTAGCTCCGTTGGGTGACTTTGGACGTAGGAGCGTGTCTGGATTGTGATTTGGAGGTTCGTAGTAGAATTAGGCTTGAAATGGAGGAAGTTGAATTTTTGAGAAGTTTGACCGGTTGTGGACTTTTGATACCAGGGTTGGATTGGATTTTCAGAAGTTGGAGTAGGTTCGTGCTATCATTTGTGACTTGTATGCAAAATTTGAGGTCAATCAGATATGGTTTGATAGGTTTTTACGTCATTTGTAGAATTTGGAATTTCAAAGTTCATTTGGCTTGAATCCATGTGCAATTCATGTTTTTTGCTTGAGATGGTTTTAGGATTCGACTAAGTTCTTGTCGTGATTTAGGAATTGTTGGTATATTAGGTTGAGGTCCCAAGGGCCTCGGGTTGATTTTGGGTGGCTAACGGATCAATGCTGTATGTTGAAGGATTGCCGATGTTTGATTCCTGCTTGTGTAATCACACCTGCGAATAGGGATCCACAAGTGCGAGCCCGCAAAAGCGGGAAAAAACCGCATAAGCAGGCAAGGAAGAAAGGAACAGGGGGTCCCAGGTACAAATATTTTCCCGCACTTGCGAAGCCGCAGATGTAGTCCAAGGCACGCAGAAGTGGAGGCAGCTAGGGCTCGTAGAAGAAGATTTTGGTTGCAAGTGCAGAAGGCCTGGGCAGAACCTATATAAATGAAGGTTCCTAGATTTTTTGCCATTTTGTAACATTTTTAGCTCGATGTTTGGAGGTTCTTGAGAGGGTGTTTGAATGGATTCTTAAGGTAAGCTCCTTGTGTTCATTTTTCTTCAATAATTATGTTTCCCCACTGATTTTACACCTAGTTGGTGTGTTTTTGAGGTATAAATTAGGGTTTGAGGCAAGGTATTTGGAGAGTTAATTTATTGAATTTGAATGGCCATTTGGTGTTGTATTTTTATAAACTTAGTATGGTTAGACTCATGAGTGAATAGGCTTTCGGGTTTTTGGACTTTTGTTAGATTTCAAATTGTGGGCCCGGGGGCCGATTTTTGGATTATAATTTCGTATTTTTCTTGTGGAATTGATACCTTTAGCCCGTATTGATTGTATTGTACTGCTTGTGGCTAGATTTGGGACATTTAGAGGCCGACTTACGAGGCAAAGGTATATTGGAGTAGTGTTTTGCTCGGATTGAGGTAAGTAACAGTTCTAAATCTGGTTTTGAGGGTATGAAACCCTAGATTATGCTTTATGTGTTTGGTTTGGAGGTGATGCATATGCTAAGTGACGGGCGTGTGGGCGTGCACTATGAGAATTGTGAATTGGCACATTCCGTGGAACTATAAATTTGAATAACTTGTTGTTAGCTATATTCCGTCCTTGTGTTATAGAAATTTGACTGCAAATCATGTTAAAATCATGCTTAGGCTATATGATGATACTATTGGGACCCCTAGAGGTCGTGTACTTGTCGAATTATTTTCTAATTTTTGTCTTGTACTCAGTCACAATTTTACTTGCTTATCATATCTTTCTCTCTTCTTGTTTCTTGTTGATACATTATGTTATTTCCATTTGGGCTGATGTTTATGATTTCTGAGAGCCCGAGAGACTAGAGAGGTTGGTGACCGAGTTAGGGCCTGAGCACCAAGCTGTGAGCCATATGTATATACATGGATAGGGTTGCACGCCGCAACGAGCCTTATATATATATATATATATATATATATATATATATATATATATTGATCGGGTTGGATACTGTAATGAGCCTAATGACTATTTATATATTATGGGATCGGCTTCACGCCACAGCGATATAGCGTTTGGACTGAAGGAGCCTCTCCGGAGTCTATACACGCCCAGTGAGCATACACACCTATTGAGTGTGAGTGTTCAAGGCTGAGAGCCGAGTGATGAGCTATTGAGAAAGATTGAGTGACTGTTGCCCTAAGTGGCAAAATTCAATTTCATTGTTGTTGCACATAGCTGCTATATGTCACTGTTTTTAAACTTCTTGAAGATATTATATCCGGTTTTTACTTGAGCTTGACATCAATAAACTGGTTTGACTTAAATTGTCGGATTTGAAAGCATGACTACTTTTCTTGTTGAGACTATAGAAAATGAACTATAACTATGTAGCTCCTCACTATCTTTCAATTCCTTATTTATTATTGTTACTTACTGAGTTGGTTCTACTCACACTATATCCTGTACTTCATGTGCAAATCTAGGTATTTCCGAACACGTTGGGCTTTGATATCATGCACGATTGATCTTTGGAGATTACGAGGTATCTACCCGGCGTTCGCAGTCCTTGTTTTTCCTTCCCTATCTTTTCTTTATTTGTATTTTGATACAGACTCTCGTTGACCAGTTCTTTCTAGACATGTGATGTATAGTTGCTCATGAGCTCAGTGACACCCCGATTTAGGAGTTGTTTTCCGCATTTAGGTTTTGGGTTTTTACCCCGTTTTATGAAAACTCTGGTTATTTAAAACTTTTTAATTCATTTT
The DNA here is from genome assembly GCA_026770625.1 of Nicotiana glauca. Taxonomy (NCBI): domain Eukaryota; kingdom Viridiplantae; phylum Streptophyta; class Magnoliopsida; order Solanales; family Solanaceae; genus Nicotiana; species Nicotiana glauca. The sequence goes on from MU705039.1 coordinate 63,213, forward strand.
CTGTTAAATGTTGGAAGTATTTTGTAAATGTCAGCTTGTAACCACAATAGGCACCATCATGGCATGTTAGAATTTGGGTCGTGACACTTGATCAACTCTAACCCTATACCACTATAAAATGGCGAAGGGTGATCGATGCAGCTTTTACCCAAAATGTCGGGATATCCACAAGGAGCTAATATTAGTTCGGAGTTGGGTTTCTATCCCATCTAGCTATGTGTGTTGTTCTTAATTGCACTTCTAACCATGCTTTTTTTTCTATTCTACTTTTATGCTAATGAATGCTGAAAGTAATCTAAGTATAATGTTTTTTGTAAGGGTTTTCTCAATTAATAAAAGGCATTAGAGAAGTGACTTACACCTAGGTGAGTATCTAACGGGGTCTAAAACTTAGGACAAACTTGTTATTATTGTGATCATGATATAACCATTGCAAATAATTACGCACTTTATACCTCTTTCTAGTTCGAGTAACTTTGCCAGAATTGGCTTTCTCAAGCCTAATTGGGTGTCCAAACGATGCAAGCAAAATTGGCTCAAGTTGGGTATTACTATTCTAGGTTTAACCCTTTAATTGAGGCTATTAATCTCTTGAATGCATCCCAATTCCTTGTTAGCCTGAATTTCCTAGACTTAGACTCGCTTTATCAAGAAGATTCTAAGTCATAAAGGCACGAATCAGTATTTGCAACCACCAATTCAACAATTAAAGCATGATTCAAGCTAAATATCATTAACCCATAAACAACTAAGACCTAAAATTGAATACCCACTATATACCCACACTAGGGTTGGGTCACAACCCTAGCAAATAGTTTAGCTACTCATAATCAAGGTAAAAATCAAAGATGGAGATGAAATACAACCCATAAAAGTAATTACAAGACTAAAATATAAGATTAATGGTAAAAGATACTCTAAAACTACTCAAACTAGCTAAGTACAACGGTTCACGTGTTCTTCAGAACAAAAGCTGACTTAAAAATGTGAAAAAAAACTATTATACACAGCTGAAATTTCCAGACAAAAATACCCCCACAGAGGTTCCGCTGACAGCGTAATTATGGGCGCCTAAGCGCTTGAACTTTTGCGGCCGCGCAAAAGAAAGCATGGACCGCATTTCTTCTCTTATGATCTTGGTCTGGACTCGATTTTGCTGGGAGCGGAAAAGCAACCACCTCAGTGTTGTCTTCAACCACGGCCGCAAAATATGTTCGCAGACCGCACTCTTTATTTGAGCTCAAATCTCCAGTCCTCTATATCTTAATTTTGCCCTCAACAGAATACGGACTGTGGCCACATCAAGTAATTCCATTGCCGTGCTATTTCACCGCGGTCAGTGGTGTCTGTTGTGCCAAAATTGCTTTCTTTGAACCTCAATTTCACTGAGAGCGTAATTATGGTTGCCTCAGCTTCCGCAGCCGCACTATTTCATCGTTGTTAATGCTTTTAGCTTAGCTTTGAACTTGTGCAGGTTTTAACTCCTTTATGAAATGGTTATGACTTTCTTGCTTCATTTTGATCGAACCCTACGGCCAAGCACAATAAGTCAGTTTTCGGGAATACTTTTACACATTTTTAATTTGAAACCTAAGCAAAAGGGAGCATAAAATAGGCTAGAATCCCTAGTTATAAACTCCCATAAACTTAAGCTTTTGCTTATCCTCAAGAAAACAAAGTAATTCCCACCTCCAAAAGGTAAAAGAAAGAAGAATTCAACTGTTTTAAGCTGACTTCAGTAGGATCAATTGGGACTAACAATTACCTTCAACTCAAATGCATTATTAACAAACACACAACCTTTTTAGTATGATGGCACTAGTGCGACACATAAGTATGAAAAGTTGACTTAACTCATCAAGGAAACTCTTTCTATTGCATAGGTCATTGTGGAACCCAAACTCATGCTCCTCTGTTCTCCATAAGCAAACCTCACTATAGATTTTAGCACTCAGAACAAGGATTGTGGAGAAGAACGCTCATCTCTCTCAAAGGAAAGTCACAAGTCCGACTCTAAGTACCGTAAGCTTGCCCCTTATGTGAATCACCACTAATGGAAACTTACTAAACTCGACATCATATAGGGCTTGTGTAGAAATGTAATGAAGGCTTTTAGTTCAAGGTAGGATATATCGTTCTATGAAGGTTTCATCTTTCCTTAAGCACTTCATTTTCTCATTTCGGCTCACACTTTCTTGACTGTGTGAGTCATTTTCTTCTTCCCCGGGGAACTAGAGAGACACACTATCACTCTTTCTTATTCATATCAATCATTTTTCTCCTTTCTAATAATTCCAAGCCTTTTATCATTCCTTTTATTGAATCCCTTTTTTTTTTTTTTACATTGTTCACTTTCTTTTTGACTTTTTGGCTTTTCTTTTTGTTTCTTTTTGCCTTCCCTTTTTATTTATTTTGTACCTTTTATCACTTTTGCATTCCTCCCCCCAAACTAATACTTTTTCCAATTGTGCTAAGAAAAGATCGGGTGCCAAGAGAGGATCATGTTAGAGCAGATAAAGGCTTGTATCATGGTTATAGAAAAAATAAAGGCTATGGCTCAACGGGGTTGACTAAGGATAACATATTTGGTGGGATATGGATTCTTTCAAGTATTAATTTTGATCAAGGAGAGCCTATAATCATTTCTCAAATTGAGCTACACTTAGAATTTCGCCTAGATAAAGATCCAGGGCAACTTTTAGACTTATTAGCACGGGACTTGGACTTTCAAATCGATACCTCACCTCACAAACTTATGGATTTCTAAAGAGACAAAGTCAAGGGACCACAAAAACCTTAGCTAAGATTTGAGCAACACAAATGGTACCGAAAAACCACTCCATGATTGCTTAGTCAACACAAGAGTCTAAAGGTCACAGCTAGCAGCATTCCTTGCGAATCAGTTTATTTTTAACCATAAGGTCAAGGGTAAATGTGCTAGGCCCAAGTGAAGCTTTTCCTGATTCACTTTATTCATTGCTACTATTTACATAAAAACAAAAGAAAACAGACTCAGAACATTAAGAATTTTGTCATGCCATCCATCATCGGGAAGAGCCATAGTTCACACAATCTCCACCTTTGGAAAAAACCGTGGCATTATGAAAACCAAAGGCTTATTAATCATGAAAACGTGTTAAAGGAAGAAGCTACAAACTGAAATAGAAGCTACTAAATGAAATAAGAAGTTATGCTATTGAGAAAAATAGCAAAATTAATTATAAAGTAAAATACGGAAAGTAAAATGAATATGTACGATAGGGGATTGCGATAAATACACATAAAAGGGGAATGAATATATACATGAAAAAGTAACTTTATATACATACCGAAATTGCGAAATAAAAAAAAAGTGAAAAATAAATGGTAAAGTTATATATATACCAAAGGTGAAATAAAATGATAAAGAAAAATAAGTATCATAATTACATTCCAGTCATCAAATCATCAAAATAGAACCAACCCCCTAAATAAGAACTAACATTGTCCTCAATGTTAAAGCAAAAATAAGATCAAAGAGGGGTTAGAGAGTAAAGAAAACTCTATATGTGGTTTGTATCGGATCCTGCTCATCAGTGGGGTCAGCTCCCTCTGGGTACTGTGGCTGGACTGAGTCACCCCCTCAGGGTCCTCCAGCTTAATCTCCAAGTCATCAGTCTTGGGAATCATTCCTCTCCTCATGGGTGCTCTATCACCCTCTTGCTCTGGTGGCTATTCTGCCTGAGATACTGGGACTTTCTCCTTTAATAGTAGGTCCAAAGGGATGTCGCCAACTGATCTAATCTTTTCCACCTCCCCTCTTAGCAGCCTCACTGACTCTTTTGAGGCCCGAGTCTTTTTTAGCTTCTCAGTTGCTTGCTCAGGTCCTTCATTGCCTTTCCTTTAGCTGCTAAAGCATCCATGATAAGCTTCTAGTTGTGCAGGCGCTTTTTCTAGTTGTCCAGAAGCTCCTTAAGAGATTCCTCCACTGAGGCGGGCACCTGAGGCTGAGCTGGAACTGACTGAGCTGCCACTGTGCTGGATAGGATAGACAGCTTTGAAGTGGCTTCCTGCATCCACTTATTGATGATGGACAGAGTCTTGTTGATCCTCAGTGCAGTCAGAGGGTATGCTGATGAAGAAGGTATCGAATAAGGTATCGAAGAAGGCATGGAAGTAAATGGTCCGACGGGAGGATATAGTATCGTAGTGGGAGGCCCAAAACATGTGGTCACCACTCCTGGCTCTTTAGACTGGCCAGTGGGTGTGGAGGCTTTGCCCTTGGACTTGGGGATATCAGAACTATGAAGGTTGTACCAGGATAATGGTTTCTTTGGTTTCACCTTGGTGTCAAAGTCCCTCTTTTCGACTTCCCGATCCTCCAGGTACATGGTGAGGAAGTTTGGAAAAGGGTAGGAGCTCTCATTCTTGTTAAACACTTTGGTGATCACCCTAGACATAATATTCCCGATGTCATGATGGCCCCCACAATAATAGCCCAGGAGACCGGAATATCATTGTCATGAGTAGTGGGTCTAATCAGCTGCACACAAAAGTACCCCAACCCTTAGCCTCGAAGCTCAAAGTGTTCCTGTAAATGGGTACCCCAGGTGTCAGTCAAGCTGGAGTAGTCCCTGGGAGAGCAATCAGTGATGCCAGCCATGGGCGGGCTAACTCATCCATATCCACCTTTTCTAAATACAAGGAGTCATATTCATCTTTGAACCCAGAATAGTCGTTCAAGGTCTTGCCATCAAACTTAATCTTCAGCTTCCGCACTCTGGTAAAAAATGTGCCCATTTTGATGTGGGCGACATTGGCATAAAATTCCTTGACCAAGTGTTCATTGGCATTAGGTAGCTTGGTGGTGAAGAATTTCCATCCCACCCTCTCATTGAACTGCCTCTTGATCTTAGGGTTTTGCAGTAACAGATCCCGCTCAATCAAAACCCTCTCATGTGTGAGTGATCTCTGAGGCCACCATTCACAAAAATTGTGATAGGCTTTTTCACTTATAAACCTTTGTTGCCATACCTCTGGGTTCCTTGTTCTCTCTAACCCTCTTGTCCGGGTGTCACTTCCCCTCCCGTCGTCAGAGATCTCAGCGTCTACATTAATGGGTTCTTGTCTGGGTGGATAGGATAGAGGAGAGGCTGATGCTGCAGACTCACTACTTTTCTCTGAGCCATCAGATGACTCAGAAGAATCAGGGGAAGTTGGAGGTGTAGTCTCGTGTCTCAGTTGGAATCTCCATGGTAAGTCTGTTGGGATGTAGGTTGGTACTGAATCTCTCTCCGAAGCCTCCCGGGAGGGGACATATTCGCTACCCTCAGAATGTGATGCATCTATGTCCATAGCTTTAATTGCTTTCCTCAGCTTCCCTATCGATTTCTAGACCGTTGGTGGTAGCTTGGTCCTTCCTTGGCCTCCTCTTCCCCCGTCTCAGGAAGATTGAGCCCTCCCCGTTTGTGCATCACCAATACCTCTAGATCGGACCATTATCTGCAGACAAAATTAGTGAAAAATTATTAGTATTGATGTTAAAAAAAATCAAAGAAGAACAAATGAAAAGATGACAGTGTTCTAAAAGCAGTAATCCGATGACAGCGGAAAAAGGAGCACGACTGCGGACTCACTACCGCTGAGAGCGGAATTTTGAACGTGGCCGCGGAGGACTGGGATTCATACTACCTAGCCTTTGATGTTGAACAACCGTTGAGAGCGAATTTATGGGAACGGCCGCGAAAGTTGAACCGTTGTCCGCGAAAAAACAAACGCGATCGCGGACCCAATTTTGCACTTCTCTAAACTTAAATTTCGCTGACCGCGAAAAATGTTGTGCAACCGCGTAAATAGGTCCACTAACATCGATATTTCCACCGCTGACCATGGAATTCAAACCAATTTAAACTCAAACTTTCATATTAACGTTGACCGCAGAATTAGATCCGCAGCCACGAAATTCAAAAAATTACAGGCACTGGCAGGTTTTACTTAGAATACAAATTAAGTAATTAGGTGCTAAAATAAGAAACCCCACCCACTATTAAGCATGCATAACAAGTACCCACATGGATTTTAGCAATAATTAATTAACAACTACTTAAACTTAGTTGAAATTAAAATAAAAGAGGAAGAATTAAAATTAAAAGAAAATAAAACCACAAATAAAAAAAACAATGATGATTTGAACATACTAGTAATTGGATGGGCGTCGGAAATTAGTTCTCAGTAGAGTTGTGCAGATTAGGGCTTAGAGTATGAGATGAAAAGTGAAAATTTTCTTTCTGATAGAGCAAAGTGCAAAAAGGGTAAAAGGTCTAATGACCTTCTATTTATACGAAAAAGAAAAGGGGGCCACAAACTTTACCTGGCGCGGCCACGGAATTCCACCGCGGTCCGCACTTTTACCTTTCAGAAGGGCTATCTAATCAACATTTCCGCTAAGAGCGAAAAAAATAGGTGCAACCGCAGAACTGCTCTGCTGAACACGGAAAAGCCTTCGCGGATGCGGATAAAACTTCGAAGAGGTCTCCTTTTTGAATTTTCAAGTCCGCATCTGCTACCAAATTATGCCCCCACAAAATACTTCTGCTGACCGTGGAATTTTGAGTGCGGTCAGCGGTCCAGTTACAATGTAGCAACCCGACCAGTCGTTTTGAACTATAGCGCATCGTTTAGCAGTCGGAGGCTATGAGCAGCTTCATTTCAGGTATTATGACTTGTACGCGCGGTCGGAATTGAATTTTGGAAAGTTCAGAGTTGATTTGGATAGAGAATTCTCATTTCGGAAGTTTAAAGTTGAAAGAATTAACTAAGATTGGATTTTAAGTAAACGACCTCGAAATTAGGATTTGAAGGTTCCAACAGGTTCATATGATGATTACGGACTTGGGCATGTCCGTATCAGGTTTTGAATGACCCAGGAGCATTTTGGCGCCTATTGTGAAAAGTAGCATTTTGAAAGAAATTTCATAAGTTTGGATTGAAGTGCATTTCAGTGATATCGATGTCTGTTTGGGATTTCGAATCTGGGAGTAGCTCCGTATGATGATTCTGAAGTTGGGAGCGCAATCGGAAGTGAATTCGGAGGTTCATAGGTCATTTTGGAGCCATATTCCTTAAGATAGAAATTTGAAGGTTTTTGAGAAGTTTGACCGGAAGTGGACTCTTTGATATTAGGGTTGGAATACAATTTTGAAAGTTGAAGCAGGTCATTAATGTCGAATATGACTTGTGTGCAAAATTTGAGGTGAATCGGACGTGATTTAATAGGTTTAAACATCGAAAATAAAAGTTTAAAATTCTAAAGTTCATTAAGCTTGGATTGGAGGTCGATTCATGATTTTAGTGTTGTTTGATATGATTTGAGGCCTCGAGCAAGTCTGTAACGTATTTTGGGATTGGTTGGTAGATTTGGTTGAGGTCCCGGGGGCCTCGGGTAGATTCCAGGTGATTAACGTATCGAAATTTGGAATTTCGGATAACTGATGGGTCTAGTTGCTGGGAAGGAACCACATAAGAGGTTGGAGGTGAAGGGAGCTAGGATCGCAGATGCAGTCATATTTCCACAGAAGCGGGACCGCACCTGCAGAAGGAGGAGCGCAGAAGAGGATTTTGGTCAAGGGCTCGTGGATCGTAGATGCGGTCAAGGTTCCGCAGAAGCGGTTCCGCACCTGCGGAAGGAGGAACGCAAAAGCGGAAAACGGCATCCTAGAGAGGATCGCAGAAGCGGTATCTCAACTGCACCTGCGGAACCGCAGAAGTGGTCAAGGGACTGCAGGTGTGGAAATTGCTGAGGCAGTAAGGTCTTTTAAGATCCGAGGTTGGGTACATTTCAACCCCATTTTTCTTCCATTGGAGTCGATTAAGAGCAGCTTTGAGGTGCCATTTTCATCACTTGTCATGAAGTAAGTAATTTATGCTAGCTTTGAGTTAAATACAAAGTTTATATATGGATTTAGGGAAGGAATTTGTAGAAAACTTGGGGTTTGAGGAAAAACCTAGAAAATTAGTATTCTTGGATTTTGACCACGATTTTGTGTATGGAATTTAGAGAAAATTATATATTTGAGTTCGTGAGGCTATGGTAAACTTTATCTTCGAAAAATTTCGGATTTCGGGCACGTGGGCCCGAGGGCATTTTCGTCAACTTTTTGACTGGGGTTAGGAATTGTTATAAATTAGATTATAATGAGTACCTTAGCATATATTAATGGATTTACATAATTATTGGCTAGTTTTGGAGCGTTGTGCATCGATTCAAGTCTTCAGAAGGGCGTGGAATGCCGGTTATGGATCTTCGAAGCTAGATGAGTCTCCTTTCTAACCTTGTAAGAGGGAATTGTCCCCATAGGTGAAATAATTGATTATGTGCTCCTATTTGTGGGGGCTACGTATGCACGAGGTGACGAGATTCCGTGCGTAGCTACTATTATGCTATTGTCCGGATAGTTAGGACCCAAATGCATGCTATACTTGGATTATTTATGAACTTATTAATAGCTTGAATTGCTTAAATCACATCGAATTAGTAAACGTAAATAGATAAAACTTCATTTTTCTTAAATGGTTAAAGAGGATTTGTTTTCATTGGATAATTACTCCATGTGGACTTCTTGATTAACTGTTTGTGTGTTTATTTATGGAATGGGCCGAACGCCTTGCCAGATTAAATAGATGCATTTATAGGCGCGCTGTCGACCCTAGGCAAGTGCACAGTTTATATTTCTGTTAGAGCAGGCCGTCGACCTTGGCATAAGATGCGCATGCTTGCATTGCTTATCGTGAAACTTATTGAAGTTCATATTACCTTTTTATGGCCCGCTATAAACTAATAAAGATAACGAAGAGTAAATCTTGGAATTTCTTTATTGTTTGGGAAGATGTTACCTGTTTTTTTGCTATATGAGTTATAATTGCTAGATAAATCCATGTTATCCTCACATCTTCACCATATTATTATAGGACCACTAGTAAGTGTCGAAGTTGACCATCTCGTCTCTACTTCTTCGAGATTAGACGGGATACTCATTGAGTACACGTTGTTTTCGTACTCATACTACACTTCTGTGCATTTTTGTTACACAGGTATATGTAACTCTAATGGCCTACTGGGCATAGTAGCATGGTGGATACGGAGACTTAGATGAGCTACACTTCTCGAGGCGACCCGCAGTCAGCAGAGTCTCTTTTAATTAACTGTATTTATTTTTTGTCCAATACTGTGTTCCGGACAGTTGTTGTACTTTATTTAATTTTTCTTAGAAATTTCTCATGCACGTGTGATACCAGGTTCTGGGATGGTTTCGCAGTATTTGGTATTAATTACTTATCATTTAAATTTGATTTGAGACAATTATCTTTTAAATTGCTAAATTTGAAGGAAAATCCTAGGTTTCAAAAGTATTAAAACGAGAATTTGATTAAGTAAATTGGGTTAGCTTGCCTGACAGCAGTGTCCGGCGCCATCGCGACCCTTAGTGGATTTTGGGTTGTGACATACAGACTTAGCCAAAATTTTCCAGTATTGTCCTACACTGCATCAAATATTCCTACACATATCTCACAACCAGTTAGTCCAATACAAATCCTACACTAAGAAGAAAATTAAAAAGAAGTAAAACACATGGGTTGCCTCCCAAGAAGCGCCTGATTTAACATCGCGGCACGACGCAAGTTACCATCAATCACTTGAGATGGATCATTGCCACCACGTGGCTGTCATCAAACTTGCCAAGATAATGCTTCACTATGTGCTCATTAACTCTGAAAACTTCACCATTTTTATTTTTCAAATCAAGAGCACCAAACACAGTTACATGCACCACTTCTAAAGGGACACTTTATTTTGACTTGAGCTTTCCCATAAACAATCGTAACGGAGAATTGAATAGAAGAACCAAATCACCTTCCTTGAATTCCTTGCTACGGGCATACTTTTCATGTAAGTACTTCATCTTGTCCTTATACAAGGACGTGCTGGAATAGGCATGAAACCTAAACTCATCAAGTTCATTGAGTTGCTTTACCCGGAGATTTGCTGCAACATCCTACTCAAGATTTAACTTCTTCAGTGCCCATATGGCCTTATGCTAAAAAATAATCAGAAGATGGCACACTTTCCCAAATACCAACCGGTATGGAGACATACTAATTGGAGTCTTGCAAGCATTCCTATAAGACCACAAAGTATCATCAAGTTTCTTTGACCAGTCAGTCCTATTTGCATTAATAGTTTTTGACAATATGCTCTTTATCTCCCTGTTGGAAATCTCAACTTGACCACTTGCCTGGGGATGATAAGGGGTTGACACTTTATGATTGACACCATACTTGGAATGTAAAGTATCAAAGGGCTTGTTGCAAAAATAAGAACCCCCATAACTAGTGATTGCCCTGGGAGTGCCAAATCTTGTAAAAATATTTTTCTTCAAAAATGCCACTACACTCCGTGCTTCATTGTTGGGCAAAGCCACAACTTCAACCCACTTGGAAACATAATCAGCAGCAACCAGAATGTACGTGTTACCACACGAACTCAAAAGGTCCCATGAAGTCAATGCACCTCACGTCAAATATGTCAACCTCAAGAATAGTGGTGAGAGGAATTTCATACTTTTTGGAAATTCCACCAGCTCGCTGACACTCATCACATCATTTCATCAGCTCTCTAGCATCTCTATTCCATTTAGGCCAATAAATACCACAATTGAGCACCTTTTAAGTAGTTCTCTCACCACCATGATGACCACCGTAGGGTAAGGATTGGCAAGCCTCAAGAATGCTCATTTGCTCCACTTTCGAAACACATATCCGGATCTCACTATCATTACAAATCTTGAATAGGTAAGGCTCATCCTAGTAGTAATCCAAACTTTCTCATTTGAGCTTCTTCCTTTGGTTAGAAGAGAGCTCACACGGGATAACGCTAGTCAAAAGAAAATTAGCAACATCTGCAAACCAGGGCATACTATTCACAGATACGAAGATGGGTTGCTCATCTGGGAACGAATAATTAATTTTGAGCCCATCATGGGGCCTCCCTCCTCCTCCAAGTGGGACAAGTGCTCCACCACTTGGTTTTCACATCCTTTTCGATCAACAATCTCAAGGTTAAACTCTTGAAGCAATAGAACCCATCTCATCAACCGAGCCTTAGAATCCTTCTTTGTCATCAAGTAGCGGAGTACTACATAGTCAGTATTAACTATCACCTTGGCACCCTTGAGATAAGGCCTAAACTTTTCCATGGAGAACACTATGGCTAGAAACTCTTTTTTCATCACCATGTAATTAACTTGGGCATCATTCATAGTTTTGTTTGCTTAATACACCATGTGAAACATCTTTTTCACTCTTTGACCCAAGACCGCTCCTACCACAACGTCACTTTCATCGCACATGAGCTCAAATGGTAAGATCCAATTAGGTGCGGTAATAATGAAAGTGGTTGTCAGTTTGTACTTGAGAATTTCAAAAGCTTTCATGCATTCATCATTAAAAAAAAACTTTACATCCTTTTCTAATAGCTTGCATAAGGTACTTACTATCTTTGAGAAGACCTTGATGAACCTTCGATAGAAACCCGCACTCTCAAGAAAACTCCGAACCCCCTCGGCGGAAGTAGACGGAGGAAGCTTTGAAAGTACTTCAATCTTTGCCATGTCCACCTCTACACTGTTCTTTGAGATCTTATGGCCGAGGACAATGCCCTCCTCGACCATGAAGTAGCATTTTTCCTAGTTAAGCACTAAATTTGTCTCTTCACATCGGGCCAACACCTTGTCAAGATTCTTCAATCATTCTTCAAAGGAGTCCCCCACCATACTAAAAAATAGCCATAAACACTTTCAAGAAGTCCTCCACTATGCCTGTAAAGATAGCCATCATACACAGCTAGAATGTAGCCAGTGTATTACACAAATCGAATGGCATTCGTGAAAGCAAAAAGGTGTCACGACCCAGATTTTCCACAATCGAGGGTCATGATGGGGCCTACTGTCGGAGCTAGGCAAGCCAAGCATTTAAACATTTTCCAATAATAATCCAACGATAATAATATTAACAAGTCATTTAACTAAAAGCGAAAGTCTTTAAAACATAAATAACTAAAACCCCAAAATGCGGAAGTTTAATATTTCTCTACCCAAGACTGGTGTCGCTATCTCACGAACCACTAAAGATTGCTACAAACAAGTCTGAATAGAAAATGCATAATGTCTGTCTCACTACAATGAAAACAGACTGAAAATATGGAAAGGGACTTTGGCCTGCGAACACCAGCTAGGCTACCTCGTAATTCCCTGGACTGAAGTCATCACTCGATCAATATACTACTGTTGTGGTCCAAAAGCTACTCCGGTACCGTGATCTGTGCAAAAGAGCACAGAAGTATAGTATCAGCACAATCGACCCCATGTGCTTGTAAGTGCCTGGCCTAACCCCGGCGAAGTAGTGACGAGGCTAGATAGGACTACCAAATCAACCAGATCAGTTCTATATATATATATGAAACAAGGCACCAAAACTAAACAGTTAAAAGGGAGGGAAAACATGCTATGGGGGAGAACAATCCGGATATAAAAGTCATCAACTTAAATAAGAAACAAGGCACCACAATAATTTAACAGAGACAAGAAATCCAACAGTTGCACGGCATCAACTTTCGTGCTTTTACTCTCATCCTCACCCAAGGCAATCAAACAAAATGCACGGCATCACCCTTCGTGCTTTCCTCACNTCATTCTCACAAAAAGAAATCAAACAAAGTGCACGGCATCACCCTTCGTGCTTTCCCTCACATCACTCTCATATCATGGCACGGAATGATCCTTCGTGCAATTATAATCAAATCAGAGCACGGAATGTCCCTTTGTGCATAATTAATCAAAACATGGCACAGAATGACCCTTCGTGCAAATATAATCAAAACATGGCACGGAATGACCCTTCGTGCAAATATAATCAAAACATTGCACGGAATGACCCTTCGTGCAAATATAATCAAAACATGGCATGAAATAACCCTTCGTGCATTATCACTCTTCCTCACCAAACAACAATCACAACCAAATGGGTAGAGGGGATAAACAAATAATAAGAAATGTCCCGGCAAGGGAATTACCCAATTAATGACTAAATCCCGGCAAGGGAGAATAATCAATATACTCAAACCATCTCGGCAAGGGATTTAATCATAATACCTTCTATTTCCTTCATTTCTTACACAATAGTCTTTTTTATTGTTCGAGCCAACGCTCCAAAGAATTTACAACCCACAATCAACCTTATACTCTTCACATTTCATAGGATTCATCAATTAACATGATAGATTCATAACAATATCGTAATAAGTACAAACAAGGAACCACGGTCATGATAGACACCGGTGTATAGATACTCGTCACCATGCCTATACACCTTACTCAACATTTAGCAATTGGCAAACAACACCCTAATCCTATTCCCTCAAGCCAAAGTTAGATCAAACACTTACCTCAAATGCTCCAAAATCCACTCAAGTCTCTAGTATAGCTTTACCCCTTGAATTCACCACAAAACAGCTCGAATCTAGTCACAAATTACTTGAATGTATCAACAAATGCTAATTAAATCAACTTGAATGCATGAAAATGAATTTCCCAAAGTTTTACTCAAAAATTCCCAAAACGCCTCCGGGCTCACGAGGTCAAAACCCGAAGTTTGGACCAAAACCCGGTTACGCATTCCCCCACAAGTTCATATCTATGATTTTGTTTTGAAATCAGACCTCAAATTGAGGTCCAAATCCCCAAGTTTAAGAAAACCTAGGTTCTATCCAAAATTCTCATTTTTACCCATGAAAAACCTTGATTTTAAGATGAAAACATGATAAATGATGTTAAATATTGAAGAAATTAAGTGAAAATCAACATAAAATGGATTGGAGAAGGAAGGGTTCTTGAAAAATTGCCAATGGGTGTTTGGGTTTGAGAAATATGAAAAATGGGGTTTAAAATCGACTAAGTATGAAAAATGCAGGCCTCAGTTATGGGAAATGCGAACATGGGTTCGCAATTGCGAACCCAGCAGACCTGGGAAATGCGACATCTGGGTTCGCATTTGCAAACTCAGGTCTGGATGCCTAGTTTCGCATTTGTGAAAATTCTATCGCATTAGCGATCAGAGGCCTCTCACATTTGCGAGCAAGGGCGTCACATTTGCGACTATAGCCAGCTTTTCCATACTTCGTAATTGCGAATAAATGCTAGCATTAGCGAGCTCGCAATTGCAAAACTCCTTTTCGCATTTTGCGTAAACCACGGAAGCCAACATACCAGATTTTTAAAAATGAGAAATGCAATCCAATGCCTATCCAAAACTTTCCCGAGCCCTCGAGGCTCCAAACCAATTATGCACACAACCTCAAAAACATCCTACGGACTTACTCGCGCGATCAAATCGTTAAAATAACATCATATATGTCACACCTCCTTTTTCACTACACCCGCGAGGGCGTAACGGATTTTTTCCAATTAAAGGACAATCGGAACGAGATTTATTATTAAAATTCAGAGTCGCTACTTGGGAGATTAATGGTGTCCCATGTCACCGTTTGAATCCCAAACCGAGGAGATTATGACTCTGTTAACAGTCCGCGAACCAAAAATTTGAGCAAGGAATTTTGTTAACCCGGGAGAAGGTATTAGGCATTCCCGGGTTCCATGGTTCTAGCACGGTCGCTCAACTGTCATATTTGATTTTATCCGATTTCAAAACATGTTCTAACTTATATGAATTTTATTAGTAACCTGCTTTTATTTTTATTTTAATAAGAATTGCAACGTCGTAAAAATGCGGATCGAACCACGTCGCACCAGTGCACCCATGGTTGTCAACACATTTCGACTTCGTTGAGATTTGGATTTGGGTCACATAAATGTGCACCCAAATTTTAGGAAGGTAATTTTATTAGAGCCGTGCCTAAAGAGACTAATGCGTTATTATTTTGGGGAGAGCCGTGAAATTCGCTAAATGGCCCATCCCAAATTCTAAGTATTTTTATTTGGCGAGGCCCGTCTCATCATTTTTATATAAAGGTCACTCCTAAAGCGGCTATGATTTTCTATTGGGCTTCGTCTCTATCAATAAAAGAAAAGTCCTAATTTAACATTGTTTAAGAATTATTGTACTTGGGTTCATGTGCCCACATGAAAATCAGATCCTTATCATTTTGGGCCTTGCATGCAACCCTCATAAAAGACTATTAATCTGGTACGCCCAAAGGGCAGGCCAATCGTGGGCCTAGGCTGAAAGGTGTAATTGCAGTTAGCCGTTTGGGCCTGGCAGTCGAGCCCAGTAAGATAAATTCCCCTGAAATCCTATAGTTCAACTTAGCTAATAGACGTTCTGAAGTTCAAGCCCATTCAGTTATGAGAATTCAACCTAAACAATCACTAATTACAATTCAATTTAACAAGGCTATTTGTTAATCCAGCTATTTGCATGTTTCCTGATTTTTATACTGAAGCCCTAGGTGATTACTTTTAAAAAGTTGAAGTCTTAATCATGGAATCAAAATACATTTACAATACACATACTGACTACAATCTGATTTTATCATTTTTGCATCAATATGCTGAAAGTCAGAGACTTCTTAACTACAATGAGACTTAAACAATCAACTTCAACTGTGTTAGATCTATTTACACTACATTTGTTATACTGAAGTGTAAAACAGCCCAAACAATCCGAAATAGTCTAAAAACAGTTCAGTCTTAATTACAAACCATGACCTACTGAAATTCATGAGATTACATGAGATATAACACAACAATTATCAGGAACTATGCTGCATTTCACTCATCTCCACAACCTCGTAAGTTACATTGAGGCGGATTAGAAATGTGTACTTGGAAATAGAAATTTTAACAACAGAAGAAGATCAGTAGTAGCAACACAACAACAAACCAAGAGATAAGCAAACAACAACAACGCACAGCTCAGGAAATTGAGTCACAGCCCAGAATGAATTTGAAACCGGATTAAAACAAGAGATCGACCACAAATCAACTGAATGCACCCAAATAACTCAAAATTGAACTTGAATTAACCCAAAATTTGACTGCCAGACCTTAGAAGAACTTCAACACATTAAAATCAAACAACGAGACCAAGAGCAACTATTAAACCTCGAAATTGAGCCAAAGCTCAATGTAACAGTACTTGTACTTGTCTGTTGTGTTACTGCATTTTTCTGTTTATTTTGTTTTGATTTTTTGGCAATTTTCTAATGTTTTACTTTTGGTTTTCTATATAGAATGAAAGATAGAAGGCAATTATTTGAATTCAAAATCTAGATCAGATCTAGAGAGAGTTTTTAGGGGGAATTTAGGGTTCAAAAACTTGTGAATGAGGCAAGGGTCATGCCCTTTTATAGGCATAAAAGAAGTTTTATCAGATTTTTGTTTTCATTTTAGTCCTTATTCAATTTCAACTTTAGTCCCTCATTTTTAAACTTTTTGCACAAGTAACTACCACTATGAATCTGAACTTTTAACTAACACCCCTTCTAGGAGCTTCTAGTAGTTTCCAAATTCAGTCACCAAGTGAATCCCCCAAATTGCTCCTTTATTAACTTGAATTTACTAATTAACCCACCCTTGTTGACTGACTGACCCTAATTAAACAACCATTCAATGGGTTTTAATCAACTAAAACTAAGTTTTAAACTCAGATCCTATCTACTAACTAGCCAATTAATCATCCAAACCTCAATATGAAATCAGATTGCATGAACTACTCCTGACGACTAAAACTAAATGAAGCAATGAAATATGAAGTAAACTATTATTAACAATTAATCTAACAGAATTAAAAGCAAAGATTGAGCTAAATCAGAAAGTTTAAAAGACACCTACTAATTTAAAGCTAATCAATCAAGAACGATAATCAAACCAAGATTTGGAACAGGATGAACTAGATTCTATTATATTATTAACTACTGTGATACCAATTGAATCAAATAAAAATGGAAACACACAAAATTAAACTCCGACTAATTACACAACTAATTAACTATAACAGAAATGTAAAGAGCCCTTAAAGAAACTTACCGGCTATTTTTCAAAAATCAAGATTCGAACGATTCGATGGGATTTGAACGTATTTGATCGTGAATTCTTCATGGGGAAGGTCCAAGGACCCTATGGTATCAATTTGGGAAGATTTGGTGCAACTAGGGTTTTGGCCAGAAAAACTAAAATTGACATTCGAAGCTTTCCGGCCATGTTTGAGGGGTGAGGCTAGGGGGGTTGGGTAGAGGGTGATGAGGCGAGGCTAAGGTGTTAATTTGGTGCCATTTGGTCAAGGTGGCGTCGTGGCCGGAAAATTTTGATTGATTATTCGAGAGTTTTGACCATGATTCGAAGGGAACCAGTGGTATGGCTGGAAAGAGGGGACCAAGGAGATTCATGGGTGTAATTTTGGCGGCCATTAGCATAGGTAACATTCACCGGCGGCGGCTAGGGTTTCAAAAGCTCGAGGCGTTCCAGTAGGATTTTGGGAAAATGGAGTAGGATATGAGTATGAGGGAGGGGAGGCGAGGTTGTGGTGTGAATTTAGGCTTGATTGGCCGCCAGCCGCCGCCGTGGGCGATTTTCGGCGGGCGGTGCACGGTGGCCCAAGGCGGTGTTACATCTGAGTGTGTGAGGTTGTGGGAGATACCTTGAGGGGTAGGGGTGATTTGGATACTTATATACGCATTAACCTAGGACACTTCTCATCCGTTAGATCAAAAATCAAGGTTCGTGATTAATCTCCAGGAACGGCGTCGTTTTATTTATTAATGGGGCAGACCGGGTTATTGGGATTGGGCCTGGGTTTTTCGAAGGTTAATTTTGTTTTGGGCTCAACCATTTGGCCCAAATTCGGGTCTTTTAAGACCAGCCCCCTTTTCTATTTGTTCTCTTTTTCCATTTGTATTTCTTTATTTATTTGTGTCTATATTTGTATTTTATTTTGTATTTATTTATTTTTTCTGATTCAAAAAGGCTAAAAATAGAACTCACAACCAAATTACACTAAAATTAGATTTCCTAATTAATTCCTAATTAAATGCAAACTAATACAAATTTAAACTAAAATGCAAAAAGTATCATTTTTGTTATTTTCCTCCTTTTTTGTCCTAAAACAAATTAACTCTTAATTAATCCTAAAATATGAAGTTAGATCCTAAATGCAAATGCGTATTTTTGTATTTTTCATACGAACTAAGATGCACAGAAAAAATGCAACAATTACCAAAAAAATATTACAAAATTCACAAAAATTGTAAAAATAGAGAAAGATTATTTTGTTTGAATTTTTTGGGAATAATTCATATATAGGAAAAAAATCACGTGCTCACAATATACATCGGATTAAGCCTCAAAATCCATGATTTCTTTCAAATTTCATAAACTTTCAAATTTGGAACGTATAATCTGAAACACGTCAAACGACGTCCGTTTTCAACCAAACTTTACAGATAGTACTTAAATCATATATATGACTTTTATCGGGCGTCGGAACAAAAATACGAGACCGACACCATTGTTTTTAATCAATTTTTATTTCCAATTTCCTTAATTAATTTCAGAAAATAATTTCACAGAAAAATTCATTTCTCGGGCTTGGGACCTCGGAATTTGATTCCGGGCACACGCCCAAGTCCCATATTTTTCTACTGACCCTACGGGACTGTCGAATCACGGGTACGGATCAGTTTACCCAAAATATTGGCCGAAGTCAATATTAAGCATATTAATATTAAAATTCACCATTTTTCACACAGAACTCATATATAAGCTTTCCGGCTATGCACTCGGACTGTGCACGCAAATCGATGCAAGTAAAAATGAGGTTTTCAAGGCCTCGAAAGTGCAGAATGAAAGAGAAAACCGGTGATGACCCAAAGGGTCATCACATTCACCACCTCTAAAACAACCGTTCGTCCTCGCACGGACAAAAGAGAGAAGCACCTGAGTCGGGAAGTGGATGAGGATAACGGCTCCGTATATAAGAATTGGACTCCCAGGTCGATGCCTCAGGAGGCTGACCTCTCCACTGGACACGCACTGAAGGAAAACTCTTTGACCTCAACTGTCGAACCTGTCAGTCTAGGATAGCTATCGGCTCCTCCTCGTAAGACAGATCCTTGTCCAACTGGACAATGCTGAAATCTAACACGTAGGCTGGATCGTCGTGATACCTCCGAAGCATGGACACATGAAACACTGGATGCACGACTGACAAGCTAGGTGGCAAGGAAAGTTTATAAGCCACCTCTCCCACACGATCTATAATCTAAAATGGGCCAATGAACCTAGGGCTAAGCTTGCCCTTCTTCCCAAATATCATCACACCCTACATAGGAGACACTCGGAGCAAGACCCGCTCACCAACTATGAAAGCTACATCTCGAACCTTATGATCCGCATAACTCTTTTGCCGTGACTGAGCCGAATGAAGCATGTCCTAAATGATCTTGACCTTATCCAAGGCCTCCTGAACTAAATCTATACCCAATAACCGAACTTCTCCCAGCTCAAACCATCCGACTGAAGACCGACATCTCCTACCATACAACGCCTCAAATGAAGCCCTCTGAATGCTGTACTGGTAGCTGTTGTTGTAGGCGAACTCTACTAAAGGCAAAAACTGGTCCTACGAGCCTCCAAAATCAATGACACAGGCTTGAAGCATATCCTCCAATATCTGAATAGTCTTCTCGGACTGGCCGTCCGTCTGAGGATGGAATGATGTGTTCAACTGAACCTGGGTGCCCAACTCCTGCTAAACTGCTCTCCAGAAGCGCGAGGTAAACTGCGTACCCCGGTCCAAAATGATAGATGTCGGCACCCCATGAAGGCGAACAATCTCCCGTATGTAGATCTCAACTAACCTCTCCGATGAATAAGTGGCTACAACATAAATAAAATGCGCTGACTTGGTCAGCCTATCAATAATGACCCAAATAGCATCAAAATTTTTCCGAGTCATTGGAAGTCCAGTAACGAAATCCATGGTAATCCTCTCCCACTTCCACTCGAGAAGCTCAATCCTCTGAAACAAACCACCAGGCCTTTGATGCTCATACTTGAATTGCTGACAGTTCAAACACCTAGCCACATATGCAACAATATCTTTCTTCATCCTACGCCACCAATAATGCTGCCGCAAGTCCTGGTACATCTTCGCGGCGCCCGGGTGAATAGAATACCGAGAACTATGGGCCTCCGCTAAGATCAACTCTCGAATCCCATCGACATTGGGCTTACAAACTCACCCCTGCAACCTCAAAACACCATCATCACCTAAGGTCACCTTCGTGGCACCTCCACGTTGCACCGTGTCTGTCAGGACACATAAATGGTGATCATCAAACTATCGATCATGGATACGCTCCAATAATGAAGAACGAGCGACCGTGAAAGCTAACACTCTACTAGGATCAGAAATGTCCAACCTCACAAACCGATTGGCCAAGGCCTGAATATCCAAAGCAAGCGGTCTCTGGCTGACCGGAACATAAGCAAGACTACCCATGCTGGCGGACTTCCTACTCAATGCATCGGCCACCACATTGGCTCTCCCCGGGTGGTACAAAATAGTAACATCATAATCCTTCAATAGCTCTAATCAACTCCGCTACCTCAAGTTCAACTCCTTCTACTTGAACAAGTATTGTAGACTCTTGTGATCAGTGTAAAACTCACACATCACACCATATAAATAATGCCTCCAAATCTTCAAAGTGTGAACAATGGCTGCCAACTCTAGATCATGAACCGAATAATTCTTTTCGTGGATCTTCAATTTCCTCGAAGCATAAGCAATGACTTTGCCATCCTGCACCAATACCGCACCAAGCCCAATACGGGAAGCATCACAATAAACTGTATAAGGCCCTGAGCCTGTGCACAAAACCAATACTGGTGCCGAAGTCAGAGCTGTCTTGAGCTTCTGAAAGATCGCCTCACACTCATCCGACCATCTGAACTGGGCACCCTTCTGGGTCAACCTGGTCATTGGGGCTGCTATAGATGAAAAAGCATCCACGAATCGACGGTAATAACCTGCTAACCCTAATAAACTCTGAATTTCAATCGCTGAAGCTGGTCGAGGCCAGTTCTTGACTGCCTCAATCTTCTTCGGGTCAACCTAAATACCCTCTGCTGATACGACATGAGCCAGAAATGCAGCTAAACTCAACCAGAACTCGTATTTCGAGAACTTAGCATATAACTGACTATCCTTCAGAGTCTGAAGCACCACTCTGAGGTGCTGCTCCTGCTCCTCCTGACTGCGGGAGTACACCAGAATATCATCAATAAAGACTATCACAAACAAGTCTAAGTAAGGTTTGAACACTCGGTTCATCAACTCTATAAAATCTGCTGGGGCATTGGTCAACCCAAATGACATGACCAGAAACACATAATGCCCGTACCGAGTGCGGAATGCTGTCTTAGGGACAACAGACGCCCTAATCCTCGGCTGATGGTAGCTAGATCTCAAATCTATCTTTGAAAACACTTTCGCACCCTGAAGCTGGTCAAACAAATCATCAATCCTTGGCGGTGGATACTTGTTCTTATCGTCACCTTGTTCAATTGCCGGTAATCAATGCACATCCTCATCGATCCATCCTTTTTCTTCTCAAATAACATTGGTGCACCCCAAGGAGAAACACTAGGCCTGATAAAACCCTTCTCTAGCAAATCTTGCAACTGGTCCTTTAACTCCTTCAACTCTGGCGGGGCCATGCGATACGGCAAAATAGAAATGGGCTGCGTGCTCGGAGCTAGATCAATATAGAAATCAATATCCATGTTGGGTGGCATACCCGACAGGTCTGAAGGGAAAACCTCGGGAAACTCCCGAACAATAGGGACAGAGTCAAGAGAAGGAACCTCTGTGCTGGAGTCGCGAACATACGCCAAATAAGCTAAACACCCCTTCTCGACCATGCGTCGAGCCTTAACATATGAAATAACACTACAAATGGCATGACCTGGGGTCCCTCTCCACTCCAATCAGGGAAAATTTGGCAAAGCCAAGGTCACGGTCTTGGCGTAACAATCCAAGATAGCATGATATGGGGACAACCAATCCATCACTAATATAACATCAAAATCCACCATGTCTAAAAGCAATAAATCAACACGGGTCTCAAGACCCTCAAACACTACCACACAAGAACGATGAACTTGGTCGACCACTATAGAATCACCTACTGGTGTAGATACATAAATAGGTATACCGAAATCACCACTAGGTATAGCTAGGTAGGGTGCAAAATAAGACGACACATATGAATACATAGAACCAGGGTCAAATAGCACTAAAGCATCCCTATCACAGACCAGAATAGTAGCTGTAATAACAGCATCTGAAGACTCAGCCTCTGGCCTGGCTGGCAAAGCATAACACCGGGGCTGGGCCCCACCTCCCTGAACCATGTCTCTAGCACGATTAACTACTAGTTGACCCCTACTTCTGTCGATCCGAGCTCCACCTCTACGGTATCTACCTCCACCTCTATGATCCTTACCCCCGCCTCTAGCTGGCTGGGCGAGCTGTGGATCACCTGATGCCTGAATCATGGGGCGAGGACCCTGCTGCTGAGAGCTGTCCGAGGCTCGAGGGCAAAAATTGACAATGTGACTGGGGTCACCACAACCATAACAAGCCCTCAGCTGCTGCGACTGCTGGCCCTGTCGACCTGAATGTCCTCCCCAGAAGCTCTGAAGTGGAGTTACACTGATGGGCTGCTGATCAGAATAATGCTGCTGAGAACCACCACCTCGTGGAGTACCATGAAAAACCTGGAGTGCTAACTGAAAAGGACTAGGTGAATGGCCTCTACCATAAGAATCCCTACCTCCATACAAGGTACCATTGAATCTACCAGAATGATGAGGCCTCTTATCCGACACCCGACCACCTCCTCGTGCAAGGGCCATCTCAACTCTACGGGCTGCATTGGCCGCCTCCTGAAAAGAAATCTCACTACCGGCTCCCATGGCCATCTAGAGACGGATTGGCTGAATCAATCCATCAATAAACCTCTACACCCTCTCTCGCTCTATGGGGAGTATAACAATAGCATGGCGTGCCAATTCAATGAATCGAGTCTCATACTGTGTCACTTTCATAGAGCACTGCTGGAGGCGCTCGAACTGCCTGCGAAGTGCCTCCCGCTGAGTGACTGGGAGAAACTTCTCCAAAAATAACTCCGCAAACTGATCCCATGTCAATGCTGGAGACCCTGCTGGTCTAGATAGGCAATAGTCCTTCCACCAAGTCTTGGCAGATCGTGCAAGCCAAAAGGTGGCAAAATTGGCCTCGTTGGTCTACACATTACCCATGGTCCTAAGGATCTCATGGCAGCTGAATAGGAAATCTTGTGGATCCTCTGACGAAGCACCGCTGAATGTGGTGATGAAGAGCTTGGAGAACCGATCAAGTCTCCACAAAGCATCCGAAGACATAGTCGCTCTATTGCGGCCTGGGCTGCAATACCTGGCTGAGCTGTCACAGCTGGATGAACCACTGGGACATGAGTCTGGGGAGCTACCTGCTCCAGAGTACATGTAGCAGGAATCTGAACCCCCCCTCCAGCCTGAGAAGTGGCTGGTGCTACTGGCAGCAAACCCGCTCTAGTGACACTCTCCATAAAGCCCGCCAATCTGACTTAAGCGTCCTAAAGATCTGGGGTGACCATGACCCCTCCTAGGACCTGAGTTGGGCCCGCGGGAGCTGCTGGGGCTGGCTCCTCATCATAGTCAATATGAGGCTCCACCTCTGGGACGGCTGCCCGGGGCTGAGCTCTGCCCCTTCCTCGGCCTCTGGCACGACCTCGGCCTCTGCCCCTCGCAGGAGCTGCTATTGGGGGCTCGAGCTGCTACACGGTAGACGTGGAAGCACGTGTTCTAGCCATCAATGAAAGAACAGAGTAGAAAGTCAATCAGTATTTGAGAACCAGAATCGCATGACAAGAAAGAACAAAAGTGAAACTTTTCCTAACTCCGTAGCCTCTGGGGGATAAATACAGACGTCTCCGTACCGATTCCCTCAGACTCTACCACGTTTGTCCATGAGTATGAGGCCTATGTAACCTAGAGCCCTGATACCAACTTGTCACGACCCGGATTTCCCACCATCAAGAGTAGTGATGGCGCTTATTGTCGGAGCTAGGCAAGCCAAGTATTTAAACATTTTCCGATAACAATCCAATGATAATAATATTAATGAGTCATTTAACTAAAAACGGAAGTCTTTGAAACATAAATAACTGAAAACCCAAAATGCGGAAGTTTAATATTTCTCTACCCAAGACTGGTGTCGCTATCTCACGAACTACTAAAGAGTGCTATAAACAAGTCTGAATAGAAAATGCATAATGTCTGTCTCAGTACAATGAAAACAAACTGAAAATATGGAAAGGGACTTCGGCCTGCGAACGCCAGCTAGGCTACCTCGTAAGTCCCTAGACTGAAGTCAGCTCCCGATCAATATACTACTGTTGTGGTCCAAAAGCTACTCTGGTACCGTGATCTGTGCAAAAGAGCACAGAAGTGTAGCATCAGCACAACCGACCGCATGTGCTGGTAAGCGCCTGGCCTAACCCCGACGAAGTAGTGACGAGGCTAGATAGGACTACCAAATCAACCTGTACAGTTCTCTCTCTCTCTCTCTCTCTCTCTCTCTATATATATATATATATATATATATATATATATATATATATATATATATATATATATATATATATATATATATATAT
>MU705039.1:89067-128262 GCA_026770625.1 Nicotiana glauca
ATTGGAGAAGGAAGGGTTCTTGAAAAATCGCCAATGGGTGTTTGGGTTTGAGAAATATGAAAAATGGGGCTTAAAATCATCTAAGTGTGAAAAATGCAGGCCTCAGTTATGGGAAATGCGAATTACGAACCCAGCAGACCTAGAAAATGCGACATCTGGGTTCGCATTTGCGAACTCAGGTCTGGACCCCTAGTTTCGCATTTGCGAAAATTCTATCGCATTTGCGATCAGAGGCCTCTCACATTTGCGAGCAAGGGCATTGCATTTGTGACTATAGCCAGCTTTCTCATACTTCACAATTGCGAATAAATGCTCGCAATTGTGAAACTCCCCCTCGCGTTTGCGAAAACCACATAAGCCAACATACCAGATTTCTAAAAATGAGAAATGCAATCCGATGTCTATCTAAAACTCTCCCGAGCCCTCAGGGCTCCAAACTAATTATGCACACAACCTCAAAAACATCCTACGGACTTACCCGCACGATCAAATCGCCAAAATAACATCATATACATCGGATTAAGACTCAAAATCCATGATTTCTTTCAAATTTCATAAAATTTCAAATTTGGAACTTACAGTCCGAAACACGTCAAACGACGTCTATTTTCAACCAAACTTTACAGATAGTGCTTCAATAATATAGAAGACTTGTACCAGGTGTCAGAACCAAAATACGAGCCCGATACCATAGTCTTTTAATCTATTTTCATTTCCAATTTCCTTAGTTAATTTCAGAAAACAATTTCACAAAAAAATTCATTGCTCGGGCTTGGGACCTGGAATTTAATTCGGGGCACACGCCCTAGTCCCATATTTTTCTATCGACCCTACGGGACCGTCGAATCACGAGTCTGGGTCTGTTTACCTAAAATGTTGACCGAAGTCAATATTATGCATATTAATATCAAAATGCACCATTTCTTTACACAGAACTCATATATAAGCTTTCCGGCTATGCATTCGGACTGTGCACACAAATCGAGGTAAGTAAAAATGAGGTTTTCAAGGCCTCGGAAGTGCAAAATGAAAGAGAAAACCGGTGATGACATGGGTCATCACAAAAGTTCCCGTACGGGCATGTGAAGGTGGTTTTCTCTTGATCCTCCCGTGCAATCAAAATATGGTTATAAACTGAGTACCTATCTAAAAAGCAGTAGTAGACACACCCGGCAAGTCTATCCAACATTTGGTCCAGAAAGGGCAATGGAAAATGATCCTTGCGGGTCACTTTATTCAGCTTCCAATAGTCCATGCACACCCTCCATCTGGTGACAGTCCTGATGAGAATCAACTCATTTTGTTCATTGGTGACCGCAGTGATACCACCCTTTTTCGACATACATTGTACCGGTAAAGTCCACGAACTATCCGAGATGGGGTACACAACACCTGCATCGCTACTTGATCACCTTCTTTTTGACAACCTCTAGCATAGCCTCGTTCAACCTCCTTTGATGTTCCACGGAGGGTTTGGCATCATCTTCAAGAATAATCTTGTGCATGTAAAAGGCGGGGCTTATCCCCATATATCAGCTAGAGTCCATCCAATTACCTTCTTTCTTCTTTAGAGTACCTCTAGGGTGCCATCTACATGCACGTTAGTAAGACAAGAAGAAAGAATAACAGATAAAGTTGAACTAGGGCCTAAGAATTCATACTTGAGATATGAAGGCAAAGGCTTCAAATCCAATACGGGAGGTTCCTCAATTGAGGGCTTTGATGGCAAAGTATTTCTATTCACAAGATCCAAGGAAAGCTTACAAGGCTCATAAGAGTAAGAACACATTCCATGCAAAGCATTGATACAGTCCACCAAATCTTCATCCTCAGTTGCATCATGGTTCAACAATACAGCTTCTAAAGGATCATCCACATTTATCATGGCACTAGTGTCATCAACTATCACCTCCGTTATAAG
Organism: Nicotiana glauca; assembly: GCA_026770625.1. NCBI lineage: Eukaryota > Viridiplantae > Streptophyta > Magnoliopsida > Solanales > Solanaceae > Nicotiana > Nicotiana glauca. Next base: position 90,989 of record MU705039.1, read on the forward strand.
ATCCAAAATTATGCAAACTTCAGTACTATTCGATTGCCTCATCAATTTGCAAACATGGAAGACAAATTTTTCGTCAGCCACCCGAAAGGCGAGCTCCCCTGGTTCCACATCAACCAATTCCTTCCATGTTGCTAGGAAAGGCCTTCCCAATATTATAGGCACCTTAGTCGACTTTGCAGTCAAGAATCACAAAATTCGCAGGCAAAATAAACTTGTCAACTCGGACAAGAACATCATCAATAATACTAAGCATGTTTCTCATTGTTCGATCCGCCATTTGCAATCTCATTGAAGTAGCTCTTGGTTGACCAATACCCAAAGTTTTGAATACAAAGTAAGGCATCAAATTTATACTTTCTCCTAAATTACACAATGCCTTTGCAAAATCTGAACTCCCAATGGTACATGGAATGGTGAATTCTCCGGGATCTTCAACCTTTGGAGCCATCGAGTGCACAATTGCACTCATTTGATGAGTCATTTTGATGGTTTCACAATCCATAGATCTCTTTTTAGTCACCAAGTCTTTCATAAACTTGGCATATCCCGGCATTTTCTCAAGAGCTTCCACCAAAGGAACATTGATCGACAAGCTTTTCATCATCTCAATAAATTTCTTAAATTGGTTTTCATTCTTCTACTTCGAAAGTTTTTGAGGGTAAGGTGGATGAGGCCTTAGAAAGGGAGCCTTAGCCTTGGACACTACCATTTTCAGCACGTCTATCACGTATTCCCTAGACGGGTTCACATCATTTTGAGCTCCACCTCATTATCATGAATATCAATTCTCACTTCCGCATTCAAATTCTCTTTACTAACTTGCTCATCAACTATTGGAATATCATCATCTAGCACTTCAACCTCATCACTCATAACTTTATTTTTCTTGGAGGTATTTACTTCACCACCTCTACCGCTCCTTGAGATCACCGCCATTGCATGCCCGGTATTGTTCCCAACTTTCGGGTTTACTACCGTATCACTAGGTAGAGCCCCTTAGGGCGAGTGTTGAAAGATTGCAAAATCTGGCCAAGTTGAACCTCCAAGTTTCAGATAGAAGTATTATAGGATGCCAACTGGGCATCGGAGTCGGTGTTCTATTTTATCATTTGCTCAAATATCATCTCAATCCTTCCCATCTCATTGTTTGACGAGATAGGACCTTGGGACGGAGATGGAGGCAGGTTGTTTGGTTGTTGACACATTGGAGGCTTTTGAAAGCCCAGCTCCCGATTCCCTTGATTACCATTGTTCTAACCCCCTTGGTTGTTGTTTACTCCCCAATTAATATTGTTTCCACCGCAGTTGCCCTAGTTGTTCAGGTTGCCCCAGTTTTGATTGTTGTTCCCACAGTTGCTATGACCCTGCTAGTTTTGATTCCCCTAATTTACTTGGGATCTCCACTGTTGGTATTGGTTTGGAGCATTGCCCCCTTGTCCTTGGCAATTGTTCACATACTGGACTTCTTCACTTTGATCGTCATACCCATCATCTTTGTTGAAACCACTACTACCCTGCTTATATTGATTCGGATTTCCTTGACTTTGTTGACTTCTTTGTCGCCTGTTGTTGACCAACATATTTACCTCTTCCATAGCATTTACTTGTCTTGGAGCTTGAACTTGCTGTAATTGAGCTTTTGTCAACTGGTTCTTTGTTGTATTCAACCCCTCTATTGCTTGACCATGGTCATGGAGCTCTTTGTGCAGGTGAATAACTCTGGGATCACCTTGTGGGATATTAGCTCGGCTTTTCCACGCCGAGGAAGTATCTGCTATCTCATCTAATATCTCACATGCCTCAGCATAAGGTGTGATCATAAAGTTTCCCCCTACTAAATGGTTCACTACACATTGATTGGTCGTGTTAATGTCGCGGTAGCATGTTTGTTGGATCATGTCAATATTCGAACATTCTTCCACCATCGTCTGATACCTTTCCCAGAGCTCGTGAAGTGGTTCGTTAGGTTCCTGTTTGAAGGCCAGGATGTCATCTCTCAATGTCTCTATATGCCCCAGCAAGAAAATGCTTAGCTATAAACTTATTGGCTAACTTATCCCACATACTGAGAGAATGGCTGGGAAGACTCTCAAGCCAGTCCAAAGCTTTCCCTCTAAGTGAAAAGGGGTACAATCTCAATCTCAATGCATCCTCTTACAAATTAGTCTGTTTGCTTCCCCAGCAGATATCCACAAAGCCCTTAAGATGTTTATATGCATTCTGATGGGGAACACCTGAGAAGTACCCTCGTTGCTCTAATAAAGTCAACATAACATTTGTAATCTGGAAATTGCCCGCCTGGATCTGGGGTAGAACAATTGCACTTGAGTAGCCTTCACTTGGAATCACCCGAGGAGCCACTCGCAGAGGAACTGGGGGACGGTTAGGAATATTTTCATTAGCCTGGCGGCCCCTTCTTTGAGCTAGAGGTACTAGAGGGACCTCATCTTCAACATAATCATCTATCTCCTCCCCTGAAACATTTCCAATAGGATCATTATTTTCCATGTTGTACCTAAATCGATTAACTTACACAAGTTAGTAAAACAAAAGGAAAGAAAAACAAGCCACAAAACTAGTGAGATAGACAGCCAAAACTGTTTAGCTCCCCGGCAACGACGCCAAAAACTGATCAGTTCCAATCGACCACAATAAAATGGCAAAGAGTGGTCAATGCAACTTTTACCTGAAAAGTCGGGAATGATATCCACAAGGAGTTAATATTGGTTTGGAGTTGGGTTTCTATCCAATCTAGCTATGTGTGTTGTTCTTAATTGCACTTCTAACCATGCTTTATTTTGTTTCTATTCTACTTTTATGCTAATGAATGCTGAAAGTAATCTAAGTATAATGTTTTCTGTAAGGGTTTTCTCAATTAATAAAAGGCACTAGGGAAGTGATTTACACCTAGGTGAGTATCTAACGGGGTCTAAAACTTAGGACAAACTTGTTAAAATTGGGATCATGATATAACCATTGTACATAATTACTCACTCTATACCTCTCGGTAGTTCAAGTGACTTTGCCCGAATTGGATTTCTCGAGCCCGATTGGGTCAATGCAAGCAAAATTGGCTCAAGTAGGGTATTACTATCCTAGGTTTAACCCTTTAGTTGGGGATATCAATCTCTTGAATGCACCCCCCCAATTCCTTTTTAGCCTGAATTTCTAGACTTAGACTCTCTTTCTCAGGAAGAGTCTAAGTCATGAAGGCACAAATCAGTGTTTGAAACCACCAATTCAACAATTAAAGCATGATTTAAGCTAAATATCATTAACCCATAAACAACTAAGCCCTAAAATTTAAGACCCATTAAATACCCACACTAGGGTTGGGTCACAACCCAAGCTAATGGATTTAGCTACTCATAATCAAGGTAGAAATCAAAGATGGAAATGAAATATAACCCATAAAAAGTAATTACAAGAGTAAAATCTAAGATTAATGGTAAAATCTACTCTAAAATTACTTAAAATAGCTAAGTACGGGGGTTCACATGTTCTCCATAACAAAAGCTGACATAAAAATGTAAAAAAGAACTATTTATACACACCTGAGATTTTCAGACATAATACCCCTACGGAGGCTCCGCTGACAGCGTAATAATGGGTGCCTCAACGCTTGAACTTTCACGGCCGTGCAAAATCAAGCGCGGACCGAATTTCTTCTCTTCTGAGCTTAGTCTAGACTTGATTTTGCTGGGAGTGGAAAAGCAATAGCCTCAGTGTTGTCTTCAACCTCGGCTGCGAAATATATTCAGTCCTCTGATTCTTAATTTCACCCTTAGTAGAATATGGACCGCAGTCGCATCAAATAATTCCGCTGCTGCGCTATTTCATCGCGGTCAGCGATGTTTGTTATGACAAAATTGCCTTCTGTGAACCTCAATTCCACTAAAAGAGTAATTATGGTCGCCTTAGCGGAGGACCTTCCGCGACTGCACTATTTCATTGCTCTCATCGCTTTTAGCTTAGCTTTGAACTTGTCCAGATTTTAACTCCTTTATGAGCAGGTTATGACTTTCTTGCTTCATTTTGACCAAACCCCGCATCCAAGCACAATAGTTCAGTTTTCGGGAATACTTTACACATTTTTAATCTAAAACCTAAGTAAAAGGGAGCATAAAATAGGCTCTAATCCCTAATTATCAACACTTCTTATAGGATATTGTCACTCACATAAGAAATTATTTATAAAGTCGACACTGTTAATCCTTGGTTTTCAAGTTGTTTCACTGCCTCATTTGCAATATCAAGATATCATGCCTATAGAGTCTGTAATGTTTATAAGCTGCAAATTCCTTAATATAAAACTATGGTATTTCCTGTACAGATACTAAAAATCAGAATCTTGTAGAAACGATGCCAATAGAATTCAATGATTCAAACACATTGTCACGACCCCAACCCGGTCGTGATGGCGCCCAGCACACTACTAGGCAAGACCGACCTTGTTACGATAATTCCCAATACTTAAGCAGCCTTCAGATAATAACACAGGGGAAAAATATTAATACATTATATTAAAATTCTAGAAATACTGACGAATGGTGCAGAAAGCAACCAATAATACGGAACATAGTCCAGCTAGGACTCGGTGTCATGAATCTGAGCCTCTAAATACATAGTTCCAACCCACTACAGTGTCTGTATAAAAGTAGAACTGAGAAAACAAAAAGATAAGAATAGAAGGGAGGAATCCAAGGCTGCGAACGCCGTGCAACTACCTCGAAACACCCTAAAATGTCTCTGCTCAACCAGACCGGATCTACTCAGCCTGGAAAGAACCTGGATCTGCATGCAAGGTGCAGGAAGTAAAGTGAGTACTCCGACCCAGTGAGTAATAAATATAAATACAGGCTGAAAGTAAGAAATCACAGAAATACACAAAGTAAACTAAACCCAAGGATACAGTAATATGGGAAAATTAACAACAGAACAATAGTTAATGAGTCAAATGCATGAATGCAGTGCAATGTATATGATGGTACATTCCAGTACCCACTGCGGCGTACAGCCCGAGCCATCCATATTATTTATCGTCGATGGTGCTCACTAGGGGTGTGCACTGTCACGACCCAAAATCCACTAAGTGTCGTGGTGGCGCCGGACACCTCTGTCAAGCCAGCCAACTAACTTATCAATTAATTCCTCTTTTAATACTTTCAAAATCTAAGATTTTTCCTTCCATTTTTATAAATAAAAGTTCGCTACTAGAATTCAAATTTAAATAATAACAATTAGTATAAATTCGTTGTAAACCATCCCAGAAACTCAGTGTCACAAGTACATGAGCGACTACTGATAAGAGAAATAAAATACAACATCCGCTCGGAATACAGTGGACGGAAAGTAAATCAGTACATTGGAAGGAACTACTCTAGCTGCGGTCGCCTCAATGATGTAGCTCACCTAGTCCCAGTTTCATCCATGCTGCTACACCCAATAGGCTGCTAGAGGTGTATATATACCTGTGCAACAAAAATGCACAGAAGTGTAGTATGAGTATATAATCAACGTGTACTCAGTGAGTGTCCCACCTAATCCCGAAGGGGTAGAGACGAGATGGTCAACTTTGACACACTCTAATGGTCCAATGGTTATTTATTCTCAATATATCCATATCGAACAGTGGATTTATTTTCTAACATGATTTTTATCCAGATAGAGGAAACAAGTAAACACATAATTCTTTCATAGGAAATTTTCCAAGATTTCTTTTAATTATTAATAAGATGATCTCGAGCCAGAGTGAGGCATGTAACGACTTAAATAAGTTCAGGCAGCAATACAAGCATGTGCAAATCATACCAAGGCGACTACCCGATCCAACAGAAATAAATGTGCGCTTGACGAGGGTCAACGGTGCACCTATAGATGCATCTATTAATCTGCCGAGGTGTTCGGCCCGGTGCAAAATAAACACACACAGACAGACAATCAGTCAGGAATTCAACATGGAGCAATTATCCAAGAAAGCCCAATTCTCTTTAATAACTTTGATAAAAGGAAGCTTAAGTCTTTTTAGAATTTCATTTATTAGTTCGATACGATCAATCACCCTGCTCGCGAATCATACATGCGACGCAGGTACATGTGAGATACATGCTCAGATAGCCAATTAGAATTTTATCGAGGAATAATTATCCAAATAAGTCAATTCTCTATTTAACAAAATTCAGGAAATAATGTTTAATCTCTTTTTAAATTCGTTTACTAATCAGGGGTGATTTAAACAATCCAAGTCATCGATGGGTTCATAATTAATTCAAGTATAACATGTTGATGGGTCCTAACTACCCGGACAATAGTATAATAGTAGCTATGCACGGACTCTCGTCACCTCGTGCGTACGTAGCCCCCACAATTAGGAGCACTTAATCATTCACTTCACCTATGGGGTAAATTCCCCCTCACCAGATTAGAAAGGAGACTCACCTCGCTCCGAGGATCCAAAACCGGCATTCTACATCTTTCGAAGACTCCAATTGATTCACCACGCTCCAAGACTAGCCAATGGTTACGCAAATCCATTAATATATGCTCCAATATTCATTACAAACTAATTTATAGCAATTTCTAACCCCGATTGGAAAGTTGACCAAAATGCCCTCGGGCCCACGTTCCCGGAATCCAAAACTTTTAGAAGATAAAGTTTACCAATAACCTTAGGAACTCAAATATATTATTTTCTCTTAATTCCATACTCAAATCATGGCTAAAATTCAAGATTATAATTTTCTAGGTTTCCCACCAAAACCCCAATTTTTATACTAATTTTCATGCCTAAATCCATATATAAACCTTGTATTTAACTCAACGCTAGCATAAATTACTTACCTCATGACAAGTGATGAAAATGGAATCCCCAAGCTGCTCTCCATCGACTCCAATGGAAGAAAAATGGGGTTGAAATGAACTCAACCCCGAACTTAAAACATCCTCACTATCCTAGCTGCTTCCGCTTCTGCGGCATTTTGTCCGCTTCTGCGGATGTCGCTTCTGCAACTTTTAGCCACTTCTACGGCTTGGGCTAAAGGGGAACGGACCGCTTCTGCGTTCTGGGGGGCCGCTTAAGCGGAACCGCTTCTGCGGTCCCTGGGCCGCTTCTGCGATGCCTAGGCTGCTCCACGCCAGCCGCTTCTGCAGCTTGTCCTTCGCTTCTGCGGGGCCGTTTCTGTGGTCCCAAATCCGCAGAAGTGAAAAATACTAGAAGCAGCAGCCCCCAGCCTCAAATATCAAATTTTGATTCGATAACCACCCGGAACTCACCCTAGGCCCCCGGGACCCCAACCAATAATACCAACCAATCCCAAAACACCTTACAGACTTGCTCGAGGCCTCAACCCACATCAAACAACGCTAAAACCATGAATCACACCCTGATTCAAACTTTATGAACTTTGAACTTTTCGACTTCTATTTTCGATGCTTAAACCTATCAAATCACGTTCGATTGACGTCAATTTTTGGACATAAGTCATATTTGACATTACTGACCTACTCCAACTTTCGGAATCAGATTCTGACTCCGATCTCAAAAAGTCAACCTCCGGTCAAACTTCTCAAAAACCTTCAAATTTCTATCTTTAGCCAAATGGCTCCAAAATGATCTACGGACCTCCGAATTAACTTCCGATCGCGCCCCCAAATCCAGAATCACTATACGGATCTATTCACATGGGATCCCAAACAGACATCAATAACACTGAAATGCTCTTCAAGCCAAACTTATGAAATTTCTTCTAAAATGCTAACTTCCTCAATAGGCGCCAAAACGCTCCCGGGTTATCTAAAACCCGAACCGGGCATATGCCCAAGTTCAAAATCATCATACGAACCTGTTGGAACCTTCAGATCCTGATTTCGAGGTTATTTACTCAAAATTCCAATCCTAGTTCATTCTTTCAACTTTAAGCTTCTCAAATGAGAATTTTCATCTAAATTTAACTCTGATCTCCCTGAATTTAAATTCCGACCATACGAACAAGTCACAATTCCTGAAATGAAGCTACTCATGGCCTCAGACTATTGAACGATACGCTAGGGCTCAAAACGACCGGTCGGGTCGTTACGTATACTGACTCCGGAGGGGCTCCTACAGCCCAAGCGCAATAACAAGCCATCCCATGGCAACAATTAATTCCTGGTCAGCCATTTTTACCTAACTAATTTACATCATACAGTGTCATTGTTACCACTTCTTCAAGTCACATCATACAGTGTCATTGTTACCACTGTTTCAAGTCACATCATACAGTGCCATTGTTACCACTGTTTCAAGTCACATCATACAGTGTCATTATTACCACTGTTTGAAAATCACTGCTGCGGTGCACCGCCCGATCCATGCTCAGTCCAGAAATCAACATAAGCCCCTTGGGCATTTGTAAATTAGTAGTTTCCAGCCCGAAATATCATTTAAAATATCATTTGAGCTTTCAAAACTTAGAAGTATGGCTGAATTTGCAAAACAATATTTAAAACCTTAGACTGAGACCAAATGATATGCAAAATATTCTAAAAATAGTAATATCAATCCCCGAAGGATTCTACAGGTCGGCACCAGGCCCCAAACATGGCATCAAGTCCAATTAACATCAATAAAGTATGTGTCTCAATCACCAATATGGTAGAAATACCACTCGGGATGGACCAAGTCACGATCCCCAATAGCAAACGACCCCGCACTCATCATAGAATGCGTGTCACACCTCAATATAGCGTTACGATGTGAAAGACCGGGGTTTCAAACCCTCAGAACAGTATTTACATCTATTACTCACCTCTAGCCGGCCAAAGACTAACTCGCAATGCCCTTTCCTCTCGAATCGACCCCCTCGCGTGTTGAATCTAGCCAAAACCACAACGAATACATTACAATAGGCTAAGGGAATATAACCCAATCGAAAAGACTCAAAAAATATAAAAAATCACAAAATTTGCAAAAACCCGAGCCCCGCGCTCACTTCTCAAAAGTCAAAAATTTTTATACTAAAATGTTCCTTATCTCGCCACGAGTCTATACATATCAAATTCACAACCATCGGAGTCCATTTGACCCCTCAAATCCCTAGTTAAAACTCTCTTAAGTTTCAAGCCCTAACCTCCATTTTTAACCTTTAATTCCTTGGGTTTTTCAGTGTTAATCCATGAGTTTTTCACCAAAATAACATATTCTAAGTCCAAGAACCCATACCTGATGAAAACCCTCGAAACCCTCTTCAAAATCGCCCAAAAACCTCTTAGTCCAAAGTGAAAATGTTATGTACTTTCAAAAATTCGCGAAGGTAAAATTAAATGCTTATGCCCAGTCCTTTTTGCTTCTGCGACCAAAATACCACTTCTGCGGTTACCGCTTCTGCAGCCTTTCCACCGCTTCTACGGTTTTCCTTAATTCACCCAGGACCGCTTCTGCGGTCCATTACCGCTTCTGCGGTGACCGCTTATGCGGACTATAGTCCGCTTCTTCGAAAAATGCCAGAACCCCAAAACTGCACTTGCGACCTTCCCTACTGCATCTGCGGAACCGCCTCTGCGGTCCCTTTTCCGCAAATGCGGAAATACCAGGTACCAGCAACCTTAAAACATGCCAAAACTCCAAAACTCTCCATTTAACCACCCGAACTCATCCCTAGGCCCCCGGGACCTCAACCAAAAACACATATGTGACCCAATACCTTACTCAAACTTTCTCGAACCGTCAAAACACTATAGTTAACACTAGTATCATCAGATTTCATCAAATCAAAGCCTAAGTTCAACCAAAACTTCTGAAACTCGCATTCGATCAAAAACCCGACCTAAACACCTCCGATTCAACTGAAATTTTGCACACACATCCCAAATCTCCTAACGAAGCTACTGTAACTCTCAGAATTCCATTCTGACCCTCGGGTCAAAATCTCACCTATCAACCGTATATCGCCAAAATGCTAACTTCGCCAATTCAAACCTAATTCTACACCGAGCCTCCAAAATCATTTCCGATTGCGCTCCTAAGCCTCAAATCATCCTCCGAAGCTAACCGAATCACAAAAAATCACATCCGATCCCTCTAACTCACAAGTCAACATCAGGTTGACTTTTCCAAACCAAGCCTTCCTTAAAGACTATGTGTCTCATTTCCTACCAAACCCAATCCGAATCAACCCCAACTCACCAAATGCAGATAATGAGACATGAAGAAGCATTAAATGGGGAAAATGGTAGGAAACACATGAGACGACAGTCCGGGTCGCCACATACGTTTTAACTATCTACTGCCTAAATTTGACTGTGTGCATTTCTTGCTTATGTGTGGAAGCAAACTTAAGCCAGTGGTTGCCTTTATTTGAATTCCTATATGTTTTCAGTGCGCTCCTAGTTTTATCATTTTAAGCATCCAAAGTAAAGTCTAGAACTACCCAATAGTAGGTCCAAAGCCTCCTGGACCATAGACATAAGACGGGTAGCGCACGCATAGGACGTAACCTAGAATTGAAATAGAGCACCTCTAAGTAACAACTTTGACATAGTAATCGGGTAGCAGGAGATGATAGTCTATGCTCGCTGAATAATATGAGCAACCCCTACCCAAGGGAGTTGCGAGGTATTATTTATATTGCACGGGGTGATCCTTTAGGCTAAAAAACTTAGGACCCCCTTTCCTTTTATATGCCTGTGGTTCACACTTCGTCATCAAATATATCCAATGCAGTTGTAACCTTTTAACCTCTGAGACTTGTATATGTATAGTTTAATTCTTATGTTGTTCTCTCTACAGTTACTTAGAACTTTTAAATTCCTTGTCTTCCTTCACTTACATAATCACTTAGGATAATTACAATCCTATAATCCCACATAGCGTAAACTTTTGCTGGGACCCATAGTTATGGACCTCGAAGTGTACCTAACACCTTATGTTTGAGGTAATTTGAGCCCTTACCCGATCATTGATAATGTAGACTAGTCAAATAGAGTTATTTGCAAATAGGTGCCCTAACGCACCTTAAAATTATTAGGTAGCGACTCTTCTCTTTTAATAAATATTTAAAAGAGTTGTCACTCGTTGAAACCCACTTTTGCGAGAAAACACGTAGCGACACCCCAGTTTGAGATGTGGCCGGTGCAAGTAGGATTAACCTTGTCTAAGCTAGAGTATGAAACATGCTCAGGAACTGGACGAGAGTCTTTTAAAGTGTAGGGGTGGTAACAGGCGTCTCAGGTTCTTGCCCTCCAACTAGAGCTACTGGTGGTTGCTCTATCACAGCTCAAGTAGGTGCTCTGGCTGCACCACATGTCGGTCCTTAGCCTCTACCCTAGCCTCTCGCAGATCCAGCAGGAGGCACGTGTGTTTGATCGTCAGGTCCAGTGGTACGTGTCCTCACCATCTGCGAGAGAATTGAAGGAAAAGATTTTAAATTTCAGAGTCAACAAATTTGCACGATAAGGAATCAAAGAAGTGTTAGCCTCTCGAAGATAAGTACAGAAGTTTCTCTATTGATCCGTGAGACTCTGCTAAACCTGCTTATAACTTGTAATACCTATGAACCTAGAGCTCTGATATCAACTTGTCATAAATCCATCCTTGGTAGGATGTCGTGATGTCACCTAGTCTCTATGACTTGGTAAGACTAACATACATGTAGAATATATCTGAAATAACGATAATACTCTCAAATAATTCAACCATTGTCATAAAATAACTCTGTAACTCAACAGAAAGAAACTCCTAAAATTTGGTGATATCAAGTCAAAAGCTCTACAAGAATTTACTGAACATACCTGCACAAAAATGTCTATTAAAAGGAATAAATGAAGTAGAACTAGATAGAGGCTGACTCCGAGGCTCACGAATGCCAGTAGGTCTACCTTGAAGTCTCCAATTTGAGCTCGAACTCACTGGTGCCTTGGATGGTGAGAGGTAACTGGATCTGCACAAAAAGATGTATAGAAGCTTAGCATGAGTACACCACAATGGTACCCAGTAAGTGTCAATCCTAATCTCGGTAGAGTAGTAATGAGGGCAGGTCAATGCCCTACTGGAATAAATAATAAAACTGAACAGGTATATGACAATGTAATAATACTAACCAAGAGAAAGGAAACAATGAAAATATACCAAGAATAGCTAAACGGAACTAAAATAAGGCATCATAGAAGAAAACAAGAATAATATGCAAAGGAAACCAAAGAAAACACAAGGGATGTAGTAGAAAGTATCAACAAGAATCGCTACCGAGGTACTGCTTCGTAGTCTCATATCACAAAATAATACACAAGACTTCATTATATCACCATGGGAGCATTGCATATAGTTTTGAAAATTATTTTTTTCGAAATAGCTACCCGTGTTTTAGCCCACCTTATCACACCACATGGCTTCAAGTAGTTCCCTACTAGCAACACGCTATCAAGCCCACCTTATCTCATCACACGTTTTTCAACCCCAATCTGTATAACACCACATGTGTATCAATATCACAACGTATTACAAATACATCTCAGGTTCCCAATATCTCAACTTTCTAAAGAAGTCAACGATAATAGTCTTTCCACAATAAATAGCACGTGGCTCAATCACAATATACGCAAGAGTCTCAACATCAACAACCGAAAGTGAATAACTCTAACAAAAATGGCATTTCATAACTTTACAACTTTGCCTCAATGTGAATCACAACCGTTATAACTCAATACCAATTTCAACAAAAAGATATTCTAAGAAATAACAACTTCAAATAAGGAACTCAATGAATAAATAATGAACAAGGAACAGAGAGAATAATAAATTCAGCGACACATGTAAAGATAATTAGAAAGTAAGAGATGAGACAAATATTAACGATGACAAGTAGAGCATGTGAAGATAGACTAATGATGATGAAGATAACATACTATGTGTTTATACCCAATTTTCCCTCATATTTTTAAAATGTGTGTGTGTGTGTGTATGTACATACACACTTTTGAAATTGTATATTTGCATCATCATTTATCTTATAAACCTATACAAGCATTTTTCATAATTTTTCATAATTTTTTTAAAAGGCTTTAAATCAATTTCTGCATTTTATTATATAAATATCCAATAATTATCCTTCAAAATATTTTTATGTTGATTTAATCATCTAAACTTATTATTTACACCAACATGTATTTTTTTAAATATTTACTACATTTTTTCATAATTACATTTGCATTTTTAGGGTAATTGAACATTCTTGCAGTAACAGCCTAGTATAATTACATTATTTATGCAAAATAATAACTTTTATATTTCTATAATATTAAGTTATTATTTTTAATTATTTTAGTGTACAAATAATATTTTTTTATTCATTAATTACTTTTACAAATTATTTTTTGCTAAAATATTAGGTATTTAAAAACTAGCCCCACTTTTGAACTTATTTTCAGACCAAACAATGGCCCAAATTACCTAATACACTAGCCCAAATGACTCCAGCCCAAACCAACGATCCATTAAATCCCAACCCGGTCGCAACCTACCTAAATAGACCGCCCCACTCCCTTTCGATCTTGGATGGTGATCTCAAATGATCAACGACACTTAATAATCCCTCACCCCTCTTTATAACCCCTTAAACCTAACCCTAACCCATTTTTCCAAACCGGTCGCCCCCGAGTTCTCTCGAATCTTCTCCCTCACCTCATAAACCCTAGCCATCACAACAAGCCCCCTCTAAATCTAGCCCGTCCATGGATCTTTACCATGATTTGTTTACCTTTTGGGGATTGTATTGTTACTGGTACAAATATGGTATTACTTGCCTAATTTTGCATAGTACCCGTCTTCGAACCCAAGAGAATCTGCATTATTCTTCAAGATCTGGATGATATTTCGTCTTTATACGATCATAGCAAAGTTGTGAGGCTGTGACTCCCCAGATCTCCAGCCAATTTCTGATCTTAGTCAAACTAGGATTTACCGATTTCTTCTCCTAATCCAATTTTAAATTAATTTAGGTGTTCTTCATTACTTTTATGTTTTGATTGACTGTATTTCCTTACTTATATGCTGATTTTACCACTATATAAACGCATTCCCCTTTCTCTTTTAGGATAGACTTGAATCGTTAAATTTTTTTTTACTAAAAACTAAAGTTATTGCTCCCTGTTCTTTAATTCACTTGTTCTATACTCTGGTTCTTGGCCGGCTGAAAGCCAAGGCTACCGAAATTTTGGGTTCTTGCTCTTCGTTGATATTTACAATACTGTGGACTTTTGTTCATTATTGTTTTTGCTTAACCGGTAAGTTACTGGACTTTATAGTTTCATTCCTATGTACCTGTGATTTGCATATGTCTTCACTCTTGAAGTTGCTTAATGTGTTCTTCTGGGTTGTCTTATGTGCAATTTTTTTTTCTTTACTTCATTTTTTAGGTCTCTTTAGCTTTTAGCTTCGTAATGTTGATAGTTTGAAGCATGCCTAAACCCGATTCTATTAAATTAGATAGTTTTTTAGCCTGACGAGCCAATATGTTATGAATTACTACTATTTGGGACCTTTACACTTGTTAGCATCGTTTTAGTGTTTAATTTTCCCTTAAGCTATCAATCCTATCATTTGAGCATGCTTTGCCTGCATAATATGTGCTCTCACTTTCGTTAGCTAGTCAATTGTATTCAAAGCACGAATGTTTACACTCACTATACGACACAAGTCTATTTTCCTATCCTATTTTGCATTTATGTGGTGATAGCTTGCTATATAACATGTTTTGATCTTGTTCTCTATCAGTATGCCTTTTATCATGTTTTGACTCCCCGATTAACTAGTAGTTGTATTATACTTTTTATCATGTCTAAATGTTGTTCTGCTACCAAATTAGTATGTGTATTTCATAACATTAGGACATAACTGGACCTTTTCCTTTATTATGAATTAGTGTATTGCATTAATCTTGCAAACATGTTCTCCCTTTAATTCTGCTAAGGAATGACTACTTATGCACTAAGGGTTGAACTTGTTATCTAAATCTTTGCTAAGTTTATTCTTAATACCTAAAGCCAGTTTGATTATCTGCTTTATGTGTTTAACTTGACTATACTTGTATCCCTTAGTGTTGTCCCTTAACCTTAGTTTACTTTATTTCACTAGTTCCCTAGGCTCTTTTAATTTCTCATTCTTAGACGGCTGAAAGCCAAGGCTACCTAGGTTCTATCATTGACCTTCCTAGTATGAGCATTGCTCGGGGTCCAATTGAGACACTTGTGAACTCTGACACACTAGGGTCTAAGGTTCTTTGGCCACTTTCCTAATTGCTCAATTCTGCCCCCTATTCACCTACTGAATAAGCTAATGGGCTTGTAATTGGTTGTTTTCTTAATTTTTGATGGCTACTGGGTTGTGGCTATTTGGTGTTGAATTGACTATGACTTCTGGGCTATGGTGAAACCTGTATGGATACAAAATTGAAGCCCTGGCTGAGTTGGGTATACTTTGGGCCTGTCTTAGGCCCATTATTATTATTTTGTAACTTTGTAATTTATTTCATTCATTAGGCCCGTAATAATATTGTAATAACAATTGGGGTGTTAGTAAAATTGAAAAAATGGGTTTATTCTGATATTTGCATGAAAATGTGGAAATCTTGCCTATAGGTATTTAATTCATTTAGCATGTTCTGCTCCTATGTATTTGTTAGATAACCGGCCTATAGGATCTGTGTGTTTAATTTGTTCAACATGTTCTGCAACTATATGTTTGTTAGATATCATTCCTATAGGAAATAAAATGTCAATGACCATTCTTTCAATTTGCATAACTACAACATATTGATAACTATGAATTTTATTCTATCTTATGCTTTCTTTTGCTTAGGTCTTGGATAAAAAATATGTAAAAATATTCCCGGAAACTGACTTATTGTGCTTGTCTGTAGTTCAAATGAGGCAAGAAAGCCATATTCAACTCATGGAGGAGTTAAAATAGCACAAGTTCAAAGCTGAGATAAAACTGCTATTCGCAAAGGAAAATAGCGACCGCGAAACCTGCCACTATTACATGGTACGCGGAATTGAGGTTCAGAGAAGGTATTTTGGGTGCAACTGAGACCGATGGGCGCAATGGAAAAGTGCGGCCCCGGAATACCTAACACGACCGCGGTGGTAATTCCGCTGAGAGTAGTGAATCAAGGTTCAGAGACCTTGCAAAATGAGTCCATCTGAGAAGCGCGATCCACGTCCAAATTACGCAGCCGTAGTTGAGGCCAACACTGAGGTGGTATCATTTAGCTGTCTGCGAAATCAAGATTCAAACCAAGCACAGAGTGAAGAAATGCGGTCCCCGCTTGTTTTGCGTGGCCGCGGAAGTCTTTACGCTGAGGCGCTTATTATTTCGCTAATAGCAGAACTTCTGTAGGCGTATTTTTGACTAGATATTTCAATTGTGTATAAATGGTTCTTTTCACATTTTTAGGTTATTTTTTATTTTAAGGAGCTCATGAACAGTCGTATTTTACTACTTAGAGTAATTTTAGAGCAGCTTGAGCTATTAATCTTAGATTCTCTTCTTGTAATTAACTTTTATGGCTTATATTTCATCTCCATCTTTGATTTCTACCTTAATTATGAGTAGTTAAACACATTGGATAGGGTCGTACCCAACAATAGTGTGGGTATTTAATGCGTCTTCTAGTTTAAGGCTTTATTATTTTTGGTTAATGATACTTAGCTTGATTCATGCTTTAATTGTTGAGTTGGTGGTTGCAAACACTGATTCGTGCCGTTATGACATACTCTTCTTGATAAAGAGAGACTAAGTCTAGGAAATTCAGGCTAACAAGGAATTGGGGTGCATTAAAGAGATTGATAGCCCCAATTAAAGGGTTAAACCTAGAGATATTAATACCCGACTTGAGTCAAATTTGCTTGCATTGTTTGAAGACCCAATTGGGCTTGAGAAAGTCAATTAGGTCAAAGTCACTCAATCTACCGAGAGGTATAGAGTGAGTAATTATGTGCAACCAAGTATAACAAGTATGTCCTAAATTTTATACCCCATTAGATACTTGCCTAGGTGTAAGTCACTTCGCTAGTGCTTTTTATCAATTGAGAAAAACCTACAAAAATATTGTACTTATATTAATGTCATAAATTAGTAGTATTAACAGCAGAATAAAAACAAATCCAAACATGTTTAGAAGTGAAATTAAGAGCAATACACATAGCTAGATTGGATAGAAACCCAATGCCTAACCAATATTAGCTCCTTGTGGATATCGATCCCGACCTTCAGGGTAAAAGCTGCATCGACCACTCTTTGTCATTTTATAGTGGTATAGGTTTGGAGCCGATCACTTTTTGGCGCTGTTGTCATGGAACTAAACGATTTTCGCTATCTATATGGCTAGTTGTGTGTCTTATTTTTCTTTCCTTCTATTTTACTAACTTGTGTAAGTTAATTGATTCAGGTACAACATGGAAAATAATGATCCTATTAGAAATGTTCTCTCGGAGAAGGAGCAGATGATAATGCTGAAGATGAGGTGCCTCTATACCTCAAGCTCAAAGAAAAGGCTGCCAGGCCAATGACAACATTCCAGACCCTCCCCTAGTTCCTCCATAAGTAGCTCTTCAGGAGCTTCCAAATGAAGGCTACGCAAGTACAATTGTCCCACCCCAGATCCGGGCGGGCAATACAAATGTTATGTTGACTTTATTGGAGCAACGAGGGTACTTCACAGGCGCTCCCTATCAGAATGCATATAAACATCTAAAGGGCTTTGTGGATACCTGTTGGGTAAGAAAACAGAAAAATGTGCCGGAGGATGCATTGAGATTGAGATTGTTCCCTTTTTCACTTAGTGGGAAAGCTTTTGGATTATATAGAAAGACTCCCCAACCATTCCAACACTATGTGGGATGAGTTGGCCGACAAGTTTATAGCTTTTTCTCGTTGGGGCATATGGCAACATTGAGAGATGAGATCCTGGCCTTCAAACTAGAACCTAATGAACCACTCATGAGATCTGGGTAAGGCATCGTACAGTGGTAAAAGGATTTCCGAACAATGACATGACCGAAGCAATGATCTAACCAACATTCTACCGTGGCATAAATACGACCAATCAGTGTGTAGTGAACCAGCTAGCAGAGGGAAAATTTATGAACACACCTTATGCTGAGGCGTGTGAGATACTAGATGAGATGGCAGATACTTCCTTGGCATGGCAAAGCCAAGCTAATGTGATGTAAGGTGATCCCACTGTCATTCACCTGCACAAAGAGCTCTATGACCACAACCAAGCAATAGCAGAGTTGACTACAACAATGAACCAGTTAGCGAAAGCTCAATTGTAGCAAGTTCAAGCGCCAAGACAAGTGAATGCCATGGAAGGGGTAAATATGTTGGTCAATAAGAGGCGACAAAGAGGTCAACAAAGTCAAGGAAATCCAGATCAATATGAGCAAAGTAGTAGTGGTTTCAACCAAGATAATGGGTATGATGATCAAAGTGAAGAAGTTCAGTATGTGAATAGCCTACCACAGAAAATGGGCAATGCTCCGAATCAACAACAACAGTGGAGATCCCAAGGAAATTAGGGAAATCAAAATCAACAAGGAAATTGGAACAATGGTAACAACAATAACCAAAACAACTGGGTGAACAACAATTAGAATTGGAGCAACCAGGGCAACTGGGGAGGAAACAACAACCAAGGGGGTTGGAATAATGGTAATCAAGGGAATCGGGGTCAGGCTTCCAAAAGCCTCCATTGTTTCAACAACCAAACAATCCGTCTCCATTTTCGTCTGAAGGTCCTAGCTCGTCAAACAATGAGATGGGAAGGATTGAGATGATATTTGAGCAATTGTGAAGAAGAACACCGACACTGATGCCCAGTTGGCATCCCATAGTACTTCTATTCAAAACTTGGAGGTTCAACTTGGCCAGATTTCACAGTCTTCGATCACTCACCCTAAGGGGTGCTACCTAGTGACACAGTAGTAAACCTGAAGGGTGCAAACAATATTGGGCAAGCAATGGCGGTAATCACAAGGAGCGATAGAGGTGGTGAAGTAAATGCCTCCAAACAAAAGGAAGTTGTGAGTGATAAGGTTGAAGTGCAAAATGATGATGTTCCAATAGTTAATGAACAAGTGAGTGAAGAGAATTTACATGCTGAAGTGAGAATTGATATTCATAACAATGAGTAAATACCCAAAATGATGTGAAGCCGTCTAGGGAACACATGATAGACATAGTGGAAATGGTAATGCCCAAGGCTAAGGCTCCTTTGTTAAGGCCTCTTCCACCTTAAGCTCAAATACTTGTGAAGCAAAAGAATAAAAAAACCAATTCAAGAAGTTTATTGAGATGATGAAAAGCTTGTCGATCAATGTTCCTTTGGTGGAAGCTCTTGAGCAAATGCCGGGATATGCCAAGTTTATGAAAGACTAGGTGAATAAAAAGAGATCTATGGATTGTGAGACCATCAAAATGACTCATCAAGTGAGTGCAATTGTGCACTCGATGGCTCCAAAGCTTGAAGATCCCGGAGCATTCACCATTCCATGTACCATCGGGAGTGCAGATTTTGCGAAGGCATTGTTATTTGGGAGCAAGTAAAAATTTGATGCCTTACTTTGTAATTAAAACTTTGGTTATTGGTCAACCGAGAGCTACTTCAATGAGATTGCAAATGGTGGATCGAATAATGAAAAGGCTGCTAGGTATTTGCCTGCGGATTTTGTGATTCTTGACAGTGAAGTTGACTATGAGGTGCCTATAATATTGGGAAGGCCTAGCAACAGGGAAGGAATTGGTTGATGTGGAACTAGGGGAGCTCACCTTTTGGGTGGGTGACAAAAAAGTTGTCTTCCACGTTTGCAAATCGATGAGGCAACCGAATAGTACTAAAGTTTGCTCTTTCGTGGATTTTGCGACGGAGGTAATAGTTGATGACATGAGTGACATGATGTGACCAAGGATGAAGGTTTGGTAGAGTATGTCAATGCTTTGCACAATATGGGTTTTTACTCCTATGAGCCCCGTAAAATCTCCTTGGATCTTGAGAATAGAAAGACTCTATCAACAAAGCCCTCAAGTGAGGAACTTCCATATTGGAGTTGAAGCCTTTGCCTTCATACCTCAGGTATGAATTCTTGGGACCTAGTTCAACTTTACCTGTTATTCTTTCTTCTTGCTTATCTAACATGTAGGTAGATGCCACCCTTGAGGTGCTTCAAAGAAGGAAGAAGGTAATTAGATAGACGCTAGCTAATTTTCGGGGAATAATCCCCGACTTTTTCATGCACAAGATTAAACTTGAGGATGATGACAAACCTTCTGTGGAACATCAAAGGAGGTTAAACGAGGCTATGCAAGAGGTCGTCAAGAAGGAAGTGATCAAGTGGCTAGATGCAGGGGCCGTGTACCCCATCTCGGATAGTTCTTGGGCTTCACCAGTACAATATGTGCCGAAGAAGGGTGGTATGACTGTGGTCACAAATGAGCAAAATGAGTTGATCCCCACTAGGACGCTCACCGGGTGGAGTGTATGCATGAACTACCGGAAGCTGAATAAAGTGACCCACAAAGACCATTTTCCATTGCCCTTTCTTGACCAAATATTGGACAGACTTGTCGGGCATGCCTACTACTGCTTTTTGGATGGGTACTCGGGCTACAATTAGATTTTGATTGCTCTAGAGGATCAAGAGAAAACCACCTTCACATGCCCGTGGGACCTTTGCATTTTCACAGATGCCAGCTACCTTCCAGGGATGTATGATGGCTATCTTTACGGATATGGTGGAGGACTTCTCGGAAGTGTTCATGGAATATTTTAGTGTTATGAGTGACTACTTTGAAGAATTCTTGAATAATATTGACAAGGTGTTGGCCCGATGTGAAGAGACAAATCTAGTGCTTAACTGGGAAAAATGCCACTTTATGGTCGAGGAGGGCAATGTCCTCGGCCATAAGATCTCATAGAATAGTATTGAGGTTCACAAGGCGAAGATTGAAGTGATATTAAAGCTTCCTCCTCCTACTTCCGTCAAAGGAGTTAGGAGCTTTCTTGGGCATGCGGGTTTCTACCGAAGGTTCATTAGGGACTTTTCAAAGATAGTGAATCCTTTGTGCAAATTGCTGGAAAAGGATGCAAGGTTTGTTTTTAATGAAGAATGCATTAAAGCTTTTGAACTGCTCAAGTACAAACTGACAACCACTCCCATCATTACCACACCCAACTGGATCTTACCTTTCGAGCTTATGTGCGACGGAAGTGATATTACGATAGGAGCGGTCTTGGGGAAAAAGGGTGAATAAGATGTTTTACTGGGTGTATTATACAAGCAATACTAGGAATGATGCCCAGGTTAATTATACGGTGACGGAAAAAGAGTTGTTAGCCATAGTGTTTGCCATGGAAAAGTTTAGGCCTTATCTAATGGGTGCCAAAGTGATTATCTGATCATGCACCACTCCGTTACTTGATGACAAAGAAGGATTCTAAGGCTCGGTTGATGAGATGGGTTCTGTTGGTTCAAGAGTTTGACCTTGAAATTATTGATCAAAAAGGGTGTGAAAACTAAGTGGTGGACCACTTGTCCCGGTTGGAGGAGGAGAGGAGTCCCCATGATTGGCTCGAAATTAAAGATTCATTCCCGGATGAGCAACTCCTCTCCGTATCTTTGAATAGTATGCCTTGGTTCGTTGATGTTGCTAATTTTCTTGTGATTGGCATTGTATCGTGTGAGCTCTCTTCTAACAAAATGAAAAAGCTTAGACGGGATTGTTTGGATTACTACTGGGACGAGTCTTACCTGTTCAATATTTGTAATGATGGTGTGATCTAGAGATATGTTCCGGAAGAGGAGCAAATGAGTTTTCTTGATGCTTTCTATTCCTCGCCTTATGATGGTCATCATGGTGGGGTGAGAACTACTTCAAAGGTGCTCAGTTGTGGTTTTTATTGGCCTATATTGTATAAAGATGCGAGTGAGCTTGTGAAGAGATGTGATAAGTGTCAGAGAGCTGGTAAAATTTCCAAGAAGGATGAAATTCCTCTCACTACTATTCTTGAGGTTGACATATTTGACGTGTGGAGCATTGACTTTGTGGGACCTTTTGTGAGTTCATGTGGCAGCACGTACATTCTTGTTGCTGTTGATTATGTTTCCAAGTGGCTTGAAAAGGTAGCTTTGTCCAACAATGACGCATGGAGTGTAGTGTCTTTCTTTATGAAAAATATTTTTATAAGGTTTGACACTCCTAAGACGATCATCAGTGATGGGGGTTCTCATTTCTGCAATAGGGTATTTGACACTTTGCTTGCAAAGTATGTTATCAATCACAAGGTATCAACTCCTTATCATCCTCAGGCTAGTGGACAAGTTGCGGTCTCCAACAGGAAGATAAAGAGCATATTATCAAAAACTATCAATGCAAATAGGACTGACTATTCAAGGACACTGGATGATGCTTTACGGGCTTACAGGACTACCTACAAAACTCTAATTGGTACGTTTCCATACTGGTTGGTATTTGAGAAATCATGTCATCTTTCGGTCGAGTCACAACAACAAAAAAGGTCTTTGGCGGCAATTATTTAGCAAAAATAAGGTAATTATCACTAATAGATTCTTTAAGCTGAAATATTAGCAGTACATGACTATTAACCGGTAAAAGATATTCTTTTAGCGACAATAAAAAAAATTACCACTAAAAATCATTAATTAAAATTAGTTCTTTTATATTTTAACTTTTCCTCACTACGAAAAGAAAATCATCTTTCCCTCAAGTTTTTCTTCACAAGAATTATCAATTCCTTCCAATTAGAAAACAACAGGAAACCATATTCCCTTTAATCAAAAGGGAATAGAAAAAAATAGGATTCCCTGTCGATGCCATTAGAAAAACCTAACTTGCAAGAAAAAATCGTTGCTCCCACAAGATTAACAAAATCGGCATATCATGTCTCCGACCATCTTTTCTGCAGATAACTCCGCTTCTTGCTTCTGTTCTTACCCAACATTTGTAATTTATAATTGATTTTGGATTGGTGTTGCTTGATTATGGTCAATATTTATTGCCATTTCTCCCTTTCATCTGTCTTTAACTTTTCTTTTCGTGTAGGTTCAAGATTGTTGCAAAAATCATTCTTCTCCTTCACTTTCCAGTCTTCATCGGTAAAAAAAAATCTGGTTACCAGGTACAAATTTATTCTTTTTATATCCAACTATTGCATTTTTTGATTTGTAAAAGTATAGTTTTTCTGCATATGCTAAGCTGTTTGTGATATCTGGCTGCTATTAAATTGATGTGAGATTGATTGAGTTTATTCCTCCTCTATTCCTCTATTTTTTTATGAATTAGTTCCTCCATATGTTTTCCAAGGCTACTGTTATTCATGTGAATTTTCAGAAATTTTTAAAGTGTCGTCGATACATATTAATATTTTCATTGAATCTATCACTAGTCAAGATATGAATTCCACTAGTCGACATATATACCCTTTTTATTCTTTTGTTAATTGATGCGAGATTTTTCTGATTTTCATAAATCTGATGCCTTTGAAGAGTCATAATATTGTTGCTGTTGTTTTTCTACCTTTAAAAAAATAATAGGAGACCATAATGCTGATGAAACACAATCAAATACTTATCATGATTAGAATGGCCCATTGTTACAAGAAAATTAAATGAAAGATGGGTTAAACAGACCATCTCTAACAAGCTTAGAAGGAATAATCTTCTTTCTATTAGTTTTGAGATCTTTGAGAATTTTTACTTTTAAATGTATTTTTTTATGTTAATCTGGAGGGGTTGTACTAGGTTCGTGCAATGTGGATATCTTTATTTTTGCCTAATTGGATTATGGTTGTTTGGATTTCTTATTTGGGTTATCCCGTTAGAGCTGTTTTTTAAAGCTCAAAGCTTTTGATTAAATACATTCTAGATTTGTGTTAAGTCAAGAATTTGGTAGAAAAAAGACTGAACCTTTTCTATAGTATTTATCTTTTTAGCAAGTTAAAGTCACATATTTTGTAGGAAAGTCTTAACCTTTAGTGGAGAATTTTCCATTTTGGTTACTTGATTCTTTTTGTATATTTTCAGGATTCTTTGTTATGGTATATTAATTAGTCCATAACAAGGAAAGCAATGATATGAATAAAATAAAAAACAAGAAAAGTAACAACATGAATTAAATTAAAATAGAATGTGATTGAAGAAGAAACACTGCAAAAGAATAATTTCCAAAAAAACATCTACATTCTGCATGGAATCAGTCCATTATAACTCACAGTAAAGATCAAAATCTAGTTGATATCCCTCATCTTTCATTTCCTTTCTTAACCTCCATAACTCTTCACGTATATCTACGATTTATGGATGCAACTAATCTCCGGCAACAAATACAAGAAACTGACTCTTCAGCTCAATCCAGCTACATTTAGGCTCCTTGCTTACTCCATAGAGATTCATCAACCTTCTCACGCATTCAACATCCTCCAATGTTCCTAGAGTTGAACAAATACTAGAGAGTAGCACATAAGCAGATGACTCTTGTGAAACCAATTCCATTAACCTCTCTCCTGCATATCCACCTAATTCATAGTTTTCATTGCTTCAGCAAGAACTTAGCATGATACGCCACAAAAATAGACCATGATCAACACGATTTGATGCTGACTCGATAAACACTTTTGCTTTATAGAGTTTTTCAGCATGACCGAAAATATCTACCATGCACGCAAAATGCTCTATCCTAGGCTCCATTCCAAACTCATCAGACATTATCTTGAAAATATTCCACCTTTTTCATAAATCTGATGTACTAGTAGCTAACTCTAGGCACTAGGCTTGTATAACTTTTCAACCATCTATCTGTATCCTTCTGGATTACTCCTAAAGGCAGCAATTTGAGTATTTAGAGGTGAGATTATGTTTGGCTCTCCAAGCAAACTTTGAATTGAAATAGGTATAATCCTCACGTCATAAGCAAAAGACTGAAGAATGTCTAAACAGATGGGTCTGAAAAGGTAATCAAGAGGAAATGAAATATAGGCTTGTATTTTGTTCCTTCAAAAATTGTATCCTTTATACCAGATATTGTCCCTTTCCAAACAAATATGTTGTTTCTTTAGGAAATATAGATACATATCCTAGAACCACCACTCATCATTAGAGCCATCAAGTCAGATTGCAACCTTTTAAGAACAAATTGTAATGACTATATCAGCTGAAGCAGGCTAAAGATATTTTCTGAGATGTATCTTCTTACACCTTTGACCTTGGTTTGCAACATGCTTAATTTGTTTCCCTTATAAAAAAAATAAAAAATTGTATATCAATAGTTTTTCGAGTAGGCAAAGTTTGTTTAGGTGATAACATAACTTAAGCAGTTGTTGGAGTATTGTTGTTTCCATTATTCATTGTAGCCATGAGAAATTTTAAGGTTTTCTAGTTTCAAGAATATATTTTTTTGTATAACAGAAAATGAACTAGTTAAACTGATGCTCAGTAAATAAAAGAGTTATAAATAAATTTATAAAGATGGAAATATATATTTGGAGATAAAAACCATATAAGAAGTATGTCGATCATGCTTCTTGTATCCAGTAAAAGTGCACATAGTTGATCATGCACAGTTTGTCGTGAAACTCTTGTGAATACCAACACTAGGTTGATGTATCCTTTGTGTGGCACCATTGTAGGAATGTAAAATGACTGAAGTGCATTAGGATGAGATAACCCAATGGCTTCGTAATTCCCTTATTTTGATACTAGAGCAGTGTATTTTTTTTTGAATGGTCCTTTGATCTCGGGCATTGCAATGTTGCATCTCTAGCACTTTCTTTTTAGTTGTACCTTCCATAGATAGGTACTGATCATTGATGTACTAGGTACCCTCGAGTACTAGATATCTTCCAAGCTTCCATGCTTGTGCTCATCTGTGATATCCTTTCCTGGGAATGAGCACAATGTGCTAACCCATAGAATTTCAATCATAGGATGAGGCATGGTGACAGCATCTTTCCCTTCTATTTTTCCTCTGTTGTACCAGTTTTGTATCTTATGTGATATTACATTTTTCATGACCAATGCATATGTTTTCCAGCAGCACTTGATGTTATCCTTATATGAACCTCCATATTGTGTACTACTTCCTCAACCCATATAATGGTCTCGTTTTTTATTGCCTAAGAGACAAGAGTGCCACAGTGTTGTACTTGATAAATTTGTGCAGTCTTCTGTTATTATTGCCAAGTCAAATGTCCCAACCTTGTAGCTCTAACAAATAGCTATTGTTATGTATTTTAGAAACTAGGACATAGAGATGTAAGGTGGACAAACTCCACCTCCAACTTGTGGCAATGATCTGAACTATCCTCCAGCATATTCTCACTTTTATGCCTGTGCCTATGTTTGATTTCCTCCTAGTGGAATGAGTACATAGAACTAATACCACCAACTGGGAGTTCTTCAAGACATAGGGCATAGGTACAGTCAAATGAGTACTGTGAAATTGAAGTACAATGTTCAAAATCATTATCGCTGTCACATAACAGAATTCTTTTATTCTCCTTTCTCTTCAATTAATCACAGTCTAACCACACCCTAAAAAAGAAAATGAAACTGAAGTATTCTGTTTAGACAACTTTTTTTTAAAAAAGTATTAGGTAGAATTTACTACTTCTGAAAAATATAAAATTGCAAGAAGAATACTGAAACTTTTTTGAGATAAAGAAAGACAAAACAAGAGGCTATTTCGAGTTAGACAGAAGCAAAAGAGTTATTGGGCTGGACCCAATTTTTATTCAGTAAAAGTAAAGCAAACCAGGGAACTGCCTATTTAACATTGCTTGGAATAGGCTATAGTTTTAAATTTTTGAATATTACTTTATACTTTAGTTTTTAGGAACTTTAATAATCCAAAAGAATTGATCTAATCAATTGAACTTAAATAATACAATGCGGTTTTTAGCAGAAACTAAAGCAAACATGATTAATCCATATAGTAGTAGTTTTTAGATACAGAAATAGTAATAAAGACATTTAGTTAAGTCTCCAACAATTCTGCCTGATGTCACCCTTCAATCTAGTAAGTGGATTGATGTTGCCCATTTTGACCATTACCTTTGCAAAATGATAGAAGAAAAGTGCCTCATATTTAGCATAGCTTTTCACTAATTTCTTGATCTTTTTTACTAATTCAGTCAGTAGCACTTCATCTGAGTTCAAAAGTTCTTTGCCCATAACAACAACTTGAAATATGTATTGTCAAATCTGACTGGTGATGTCAAATCTAGATGGGAAATTTTATCATCTCTGCCTCTTTTGGGACAAGTTGTTTTTAAACTAGTGTAGTAAGTTTTCTCAAGTGTTGCATCTGATAAATTGTCATCTTTAGATGCTGTTGTTGCTATTTGGATATGAGGCTTTCCTCTTCTTTATTGTGGCTAGGGCAATCTACATATGTTGCAACGGGTAGCGTTGATGAGAAAGTGGGGATATGGGATTGTCATTCTGGAGAATATGTAAGGAACTTTAGTGGACACAATGGTGCAATTCAGTCTATAGTTGCATCGTCCAATGGGGAGTACCTCGTTTCTGCCTCTATGGATGGAATACCATGCATTTTTGAGATAACATACTTTAACTAAGGAGATCCCTATGGATGTGTTCTTAAAGAGTTAAAATAGTTACACTAAGCTTTAAGTACTATAGAGCTCAAAGTTGCTCTTTGCAAAGCATTTGCTTAATTTTTGTTTTTAGTTTTGCTTCTTGATTGAATTCTAGTTTGAATTGAGTGTTGGTTCGACTATCTACTGCTAAGAAGATTGTTGGATTGCAGAATCAAACTGTTTTTACTAAGCTTCAGTAGGTAATTGTTGAAGTTTCAGTTCTAATCAATTTGATTGAAATATTCATATTTTAGCTTAGTTGTTTTTGCTTATAGATGTTAAGTGAAGGAGTCGACTACTCTAACAGTGATGGAATGTTAAAGATATTTTTTTACATTATAATTTATCTTTTGACATAATTATTTTATAATTTTAGGTCATACCGTCTGATGTTGGATAATTTAGCAGGTGAAAATTTTTAAAATAGTAAAAGGTTACGAAAATCATTTGAACGCCATCATTTGTCTGGATTAGTTATATAATGACATTAGCTATTTAGTCTAAACAATATATTTTTATGTTTTAAATTACTGTGATATTAATATTTTTGATTAGTACTTCCGTTTGTTTGTTAAGATTAATGAAATATATTTTTTTAATTTATATTAATATATTTTATTATTTGAGTCATATTCTGTACGAATTTTGTAACTATTATTAATTATGGCTAAACTATTTATAATTGATATAAAACAATTGACTTTTAGCGGCAAATAGTTAAACGTATTAGCCATTAAAATGGAAGCCAAAAGGGCAAAATAAGATGTCTTCGGAAGGGATATTATGGTCATTTTAATTGCCACAAAAGAATTGCCATTAAAGATGAAGACTTTTAGTGGAAACTATTTTTAATTTAGCGACTATAAAAAATAGATGCTAAAGAAGTATAATTAGTTGTTTGGATTAGATTTAGTAGCCATTATAATTGCCACAAATAATTGCCTTAAAGATGCGATTTTTAATGGAAATTATTTTAAATGTAGCGGCTATAATAATGGATGCTAAAGAAGTATAATTAGTTATTTTGGATTAGATTTAGTAGCCATTATAAGTGCTGCAAATAATTACCGTTAAAGATAAAAAAATTTAGCGGCAATAAAACATACAATTTACCAGCTTTTGCGAGAATAGCCACTAAAGGCTTTGCCGTCCCTAGTTTCAGCGGCAAAAGACTAATAGCCGGTAAAAGATATAGCGGTACTAAAGCTATTTTGTATTACTGCTAAAGGTCTTATTTGTGGTAATGAGTTAGAGCATAAGGCCATGTAGGCTCTAAATAAGTTAAATCTTGAGTGGGATGTATTAGCAAATCTCCAGGTAGAGCAACTCAATGAACTTGATGAGTTTAGGTTCCATGCCTATTCCAGCTCATCCTTGTATAAGGACAAGATGAAGTACTTACATGACAAGTATGCCCGGAGAAGGAATTCAACGAGGGTGATTTGGTTCTTCTGTCCAACTCTCGGTTTCGGTTACGACTGTTTCCGTGAAAGCTCAAGTCAAAATGGAGTAGCCCTTTTGAAGTGGTGCATGTGACTCCATTTGGTGCTCTTGATTTGAAAAAAAATGGTAAAATCTTCTGAGTTAATGGGCACCTAGTAAAGCACTATCTTGGCAAGTTTGATGACAGCCATGTGGCGGAAATGATCCATCTCAAGTGATTGATGGTAACCTATATCATGCCACGATGTTAAATCATGCACTTCTTGGGAGGCAACCCATGTATTTTTCCTTCTTTTTGATTTTCTTCTTAGTGTAGGCTTTGTTTTGGACTAACTGGTTGTGAAGTTGTGTAGGAATTTTTGATGCAGTGCAGGACTAATACTGGAAAAATTTGGTTGAGTGTGCAATTGAACCGCTGACCGCGCTCCTAATTTCGTGGTTAGTGGAATATTTTTTGTGGAGACGTGATCTTATAGCAGATGCGGACTTGAAAAGTCCAAAATGTGACTTCTCTGAAATTTCAACCATGTCTGTGGTGGTTTTCTCGCTGTTAACGAACCCTTTCCGCAGCCGTGGCCACTTACCCGCTCTTACTAGTGTTATGGAGCCTGCAACTCTTCACAATGGCAAAAAATCGCCGACCGCAGTGGAATTCCGCGGCAGCGCTAGGTAGATCGGTGTGGGCCCTCAGGTTTTTAGTATAAATAAGGGGACCCTCCTCCTTTTACCCTTTTTGCACTGTGCACTCTCAAAAGAATTAGTTAATGTTCATCTTCCTCTACTCTGAGCCCAATACCATAGATTTAATCTGAAGTTAGTTTCCACCAAATATCACACAACTGGTATGTTCAAATCATAGCATTTCTTTGATATTTCTGCTTTTCTTTTCTTTTCTCGTAGTTTTAACTTCTTCTTTTCACTTAGGGTTTGATTAATCACAGTAATATAGGAATTGTTGTTAAAAATTCATGTGGGTAATTGTTATGCATGCCTAGTAGGGGTTAATGGTGTTCATGTTTCTTGTTAAAGGCTAAAAAAACTGAAAACCCTAATTCCGCGTCCGCGACTGATTACTTGGTTAGCGTTTATGCAATGTTCTAGAGTAACAAATGGTTCATTTTTTGCGGTCAGCGATCAAAATTCCGCGGTTAGTGGCCTACTTTACACGCTCGTGCTTCTTTTTTCGCGGACCGCAAATTTTAAGTTTAGAGTCCTGCTAAATTAGGTCTGCAGCTGCATTTATGTTTCCATGGACATCATTTTAACTTTCGTGACCGTGCCCAAAATTCAACTCTCAGCAGTGTCCAACTTTAGAGACTAGGTAGTCTGAATCCCAGTCCTACGCAGTGTGTTCAAAATTCCACTCTTGGCGGTAGCTTGTCCGCGGTCGTGCCCTTTTTTCCGCTGTCACCGACTACTGCATTTGGAACTCTATCAATTTTTTATTTGTTTTGCTTTACTGATTCTTTTAACAACAACACTAATGAGTTTTCAATGATTGTATATGCAGACAATGGTGAAATCTAGAGGCGGTAGTGAGAAACAAAAAGGGAAGGCAGAGTCCTCTCGAGGAAGGGTCAAGTTACCCCTAGCAGTACAGCAATCCATTGGGAAGTTGTGAAGGACCATCAAAGCTACAGACAGAGTCGCATCCCATTCTAAAGGGAGTGAATATGTCCCTTCCCGGGAAGTTTCGGAAGGACACTCAGTGCCAACCTACGTCCCTACAAACTTTTTGGAGAAATTTTAGTTGAGAGATGAACCTACACCCCCTTCTTCTTCTGAGTTGTCTGATGGCTCAGAGGGGACTAGTGAGTCTTCAGCATCAGCCTCTCCACCTGCCACACCAATGAACCCTATTGATGTAGAAGCTGAGATCCCTGATGACGGGAAAGGTGGTGACACCCAGGCAAGGGAGTTAGAGAGATCAAGGAACCCAATGGTGTGGCAACAACGATTTGTTAGTGAGAAAGCCTATCACAAATTCATGGTACAGCCTTCAGGGTCTGGACAACCCCAAGTCCAAGGGTGAAGCCACCGTGACCACAAGCCAGTCTGAAGAGCCAGCAGTGGTGGCCACTGGTTCTGAGCCTTCCACTGCGATGCCACATCCTTCCTCCAGACTATCTTTCTCTATTCCAACTTTAGTGTCGTCTTTATCAGCATACCCTCTCACTGCACTGTTAGTTAACCAGACTCTCTCTAGCATCAATAATTGGATACAGGCAGCTACAATAAAGCTGTTTGTCCTATCCATCACAGTGGCAACCCAGTCTATCCCAACTAAGCCTCAGGTGTCCGCTTTAATGGAGGAATCTCTAAAGGAGCTTTTGGACAACCAGAAGAAGCTCCTGGATAACCAGAAGCTAATCATGGATGGTTTGGAGGATCAAGGAAAAGCAATCAAGGACCTGGGCAAACAAACGAAGAAGCTAAAGAAGACTCGGGCCTCAAAGGAGTTAGTGAAGCTGTTGAGCAGGGAAGTTGAGAAGATTAGATCAGCTGGAGACATTCCATTGGACTTACTGTTGGAGGATCCAGTCCCAGCAGCTTAGGCAGCACAAGAACCAGAGCAGGAGGGTCATAAAGAGCCCGTGAGGAGAGGGGTGATACCCCAGATTGAGGATCTGGAGATTGTGCTGGAGGACCCCAAGGGAGGTGACTCAAGCCAGCCACAAGACCCAGCCAGTGACCACAGGCAGATAGAGGCACCATAGGGAGTTTTCCTTACTCACTAATCTTCCCCTATTCTATATTTTATGATAGCATTGAGGATAATGCTACTTTTTATTTTGGGGGTGGCCTATTTTAATGTTGATTTGGATATTTGGTTTGTAATAACCTTGATACTATTTTCCTTTATTCTCGTACTTTTACTTTTGGAATGTATATAAAGTTACTCTTTCATGTATATATTCATTCCCCTTTTATGTATATTCGTCTCAATCCCCTATTATACATATTCAGTTTGCTTTCCGTATTTTACTTTATAACTTCTTTTGCAATTTTTCTTAATAGCATAACTTTTTATTTCATTTAGTAGCTTCTTTTTAAGTTTTAACTTCTTACTTTTACAAGTTTTCATGATCAATAAGCCTTTCATTTTCTAATGCCGCAATTCTTTTCAAAGGTGGAATTTTTATGAACCGGGTGGCTCTTCCCGATGATGGATGGCGTGACAACTTTCTTAAGGGTTTGAGTCCATTTTTCTTAATGTTTTTGTGTAAATAGTAGCAATGAATAAAAGTGACTCAGGCAAAGTTTCACTTGGGCCTAGCACATTTACCTTTGACCTTATGGTTAAAAACATATTGATTTGCAAGGAATGGTGCTAGTTGCAACCTTTAGACTCTTGTGTTGACTAAACAATTATCGAGTGGCTTGTTGAAGCCATTTGTGTTGCTCAATCTTAGCTAGGGTTATTCTGGGCCCTCGACTCTATCTCTTTAGCAATCCAACAGCTTGTGAGGTGAGGTATTGAATTTCAAGTCCAAGTCCCGTGCCAATAAATCTGGAACTTGCCCTGAATGTTTGTCTAGGCAAAATTCGAAGTGTAGCTTGACTTGAGAAATGATTATAGGTTCTCCTTTATCCAAATTAAAACTTGAAAGCATCCACAACCCATGAAGTATGATATCCCGAGTCAACCCCGTTGAGCCGAAGCCCTTGTTCTTTCAATAACATGATACAAGCCTTTATCCGTTCTAAAATGACCCTCTCTTGGCACCCGATCTTTCCTTAGCATAATTAAAAAAAGAATAAGTTTGGGGGGAGAGACGAGAAATGCAAAAGTGATAAAAGATACGAAGTGAAGAAAAGGGAAGGCAAAAAGAAAAAGAAATAAAAGCCAAAAAGTCAAAAAGAAAGTGAATACTATAAAAAAAATGAAAAGATTAAATAAAAGGAATGAAGAAAGGCTTGAAAGATTAGAAACGAAAAAAAGGATTGACATGAACAAGAAAGAATGACAGTGTGTCTCTCTAGTCCCCTAAGGAAGAAGAAAATGTGAGCCGAAATGAAAAAAATGAAGTGCTTAAGGAAAGATGAAACCTTCATAGACTGATATATCCTACCTTGAACCAAAAGTTCTCATTACGTTCCCACAAAATCCTTATAGGATTTTGAGTTGAGTGATCTTACACTAGTGGTGATTCACATAAGGGGCAAGCTTATGGTACTTAGAGTCGGTCTTGCGATCTTCCTTTGAGAGAGATGAGCGTTCTTTTCCCCAATCCTTTCTCTGAGTACTACAATATAAAGTGAGGTTTGCTTATGAAGAGTAGAGGAGCTGACAACGGAACCTTCGTAGGGGTATTTTGTTCCAGAAATTTTAGTTGTATATAAATAGTTCTTTTTCACATTTTTAGGTCATCTTTTATTTTAAGGAGCTCGTGAACAGCCGTATT
This sequence comes from Nicotiana glauca, assembly GCA_026770625.1. Taxonomy (NCBI): domain Eukaryota; kingdom Viridiplantae; phylum Streptophyta; class Magnoliopsida; order Solanales; family Solanaceae; genus Nicotiana; species Nicotiana glauca. Next base: position 124,482 of record MU705039.1, read on the forward strand.
ATACTACTTGAGTAATTTTAGAGCAGCTTTAGCTATTAATCTTAGATTCTCTTCTTGTAATTAACTTTTATGGCTTATATTTCATCTCCATCTTTGATTTCTACCTTGATTATGAGTAGCTAAACCCATTAGCTAGGGTTGTGACCCAACCCTAGTGTGGGTATTTAATGGGTCTTCCTTTTTAGGGCTTAGTTTTTTATGGATTAATGATATTTAGCTTGATTCATGCTTTAATTATTGAATTGGTGGTTGCAAACACTGATTCGTGCCTTTATGACTTAGACTCTTCTTGAGAAAGAGAGAATAAGTCTAGGGACTTTAGACTAACAAGGAATTGGGGTCCATTCAAGAGATTTATAGCCACAATTAAAGGGTCAAACCTAGAGATAGTAATACCCGAATTGAGCCAATTTTGCTTGCATTGTTTGAAGACCCAATTGGGCTTGAGAAAGTCAATTAGGGCAAAGTCACTCAAATTATCGAGAGGTATAGAGTGAGTAATTATGTGCAACCAAGTATAACAACTCTTTCCTAAATTCTAGACCCCATTAGATACTCGCCTAGGTGTAAGTCATTTCCCTAGTGCTTTTTATCAATTGAGAAAACCCTACAAAAACAATATACTTAGAATACTTTCATCAATTAGTAGTATTAAAAGTAGAATAAAAACAAATCCAAACATGTTTAGAAGTGAAATTAAGTGCAACACGCATAGCTAGATTGGATAGAAACTCAATGCCTAACCAATATTAGCTCCTTATGGATATCGATCCCGACCTTTCGGGTAAAAGTTGCATCGATCACTTCTGCCATTTTATAGTGGTATAGGGTTGAGTCGATCACACATTCATCAGATTCTATAACTATAGATTATGTTCTATTGACCTTCATCTAGAAACCATGCCTATAGGTCTTTAATTAATCAATATACTACTATTTTTAAACTTCTCACCTAGAATACATGCCCGTAGGAGCTAAGTATAAAAAGTTTGTTTCAATCATTAATCATTAGAAATCCTGCCTATAGGATATTACCACTCGCTTTAAAGTGCTAATATTGAGCTTTCAAACACTGTTGCATTGCTTAGCTATGCCACCATTAGAAAGCATGCTCATAGGATCAAACTGAGTAATTCTAATATTTCCAATGGTTATCATTGCCAGCTACTGCGCAAATCACCCAAAGATCATGTCTATAGGTTTAATCACGTATAATTTGTAATTTCAATAATCAGCATGCAATACAAGATTTCCCTAAACTATATAGTTATTTAGAAATCATGTCTATAATATGGCACCTTGCATCTGAAATTGCCTGCATGAGGTCACATAGAAACCCTGTCCATAGGGCTTAACGGTTTTAATTTGGCTCAATTCTGAAAATGTCTAATGCGTAATTTGAGAATTTGCTCGCGTGCATTTGTTTAAGTGTGGAGGATAACTTGATTCCTTAATTGCCTTTACATGAAGTTCAACTTGTTTTGTATGTCGCCTAGTTTTATCATTTTGAGCAGCCTAAGTTAAGTGTAGAACTATCCAAAATTGAGGTCCAAACACCTCTTGGACCATAGGCATGGGATGGGAATTGCATGCAAAAGACATGATTTAGAATCAATAAGGGCGCTCTAGGTAATAAACATAAAAATAGTAATCGGGAAGCAGGAGATGATAATCTATGCCCGCTGAATAATACGAGTAACACCCTATCTCGAGGGAGTTACGAAGTATTATTTATGTTACAGGGGAGGATCCTTTAGGCTAAAAAATTTAGGACCCCCCATCTTTTCTTTAAATCAATTAGTGGTGTTTATTCAAGTACTTTTGATAATAACTTTCCAAACTTCTTTTCTTTCTCTCTGTGTATTTGACTAATTCATATAATTCAATTTCGATTGGGACCCATACTTGTGGACCTCGAAAAGTGCCTAACACCTTCTCTTCGAGGTAATTTGAGCCCTTACCAAATTGGTTAAACCAGATTTATATGCAAATAGGTGCCCTAACACACCTTAAACTCGTTAGGTGGAGACTTGCTCTTTTAACACCTTCCTTAAAAGAGTTATCACTTTTTGAAACCCAATTTTGTGAGAAAAAGGGGTGTGACAGCATGGCGACTCTGCGGGGAAAATTTTAGTCTCTTACCATAGCAAACTTGGTCTATATGAAGTAGTCATCTCTGATAAACATGTCTTTTACCATTTTTTTATGTTACATGAATATCCTGCTCCCGTTCCCCTTTTCATTTCTACCTGTACATCCTTTTCCCCGTTTTCCTTTAATTTGAATTCGCATTAATATGCAAATCTCTGCTCAATTTGGTCATAACATGCGTATTCCTTTAAACATTTTTTTTAAGAATTTTTATATCATGTCCCTCCCCACCTCACTCCCTTGTTTACTTTATTACAATTTTCACATTCTGTGAACTAACTTCTTCCTTGTTTTCCTTTCTTTTTATGTCTTTACAATTTTCTCTTTAATACTGCATTTACTGTTTTCATCATGCAAATTATTTAACAACGTGTTATTTTATAAAGCATGATCCATATCATGTTCCACCCATGCATAATTAATACCATAGCGGCGCTTGTTGAGGGAAAACATGATAATACCTTCCTTTGGAAAGGAATGTCATTCTAGGCCCTTGATATTATTATTCTTTTAGGGCCCAGAATGACCTTGGACTCGATAGTACCTTCAGCTTTGCCAATCTCAAGATTTAAAGAAAATTAACTCTCATGGACATCGTAGTTTGTTTGGGCTTAGTTAAAATACAATTGTGGTTATGTACACATTCGCGTGACATAATTACGATCTTAAAAACAAAATCGGAGTACGCGTTCGCACAACTTTGACCAAATTTTTCTTAATAATAATAAAGCATTACCAATTGTGGACATGTCTGCGTGACATGATTTTTAACGCGCCAAACAAATGGGTATACGTATGTGTAACCCATTTCAAGATAATTTTCTTTATCAAAAGCGGTGAAAGAGGTAAATGCACGTAGGTTCAAAAATGAGTAATTAAACAATTTTGAAAAGCCAAGTATTATCAAAGCGACTGTGCTAGAACCACGGAACCCGAAAATGCCTAACACCTTCTCCCAGGTTAACAGAATTCCTTACTCGGATTTCTGGTTCGCGGACTGTAATACAGAGTCAATCTTTTTCTCAATTCGGGATTTGAACCAGTGACTTCGGACACCCTAATTATCCCAAGTGGCGACTCTGAATTTTTAATAAAAATAATCCCATTTCGATTGTCAATTTAAGTTGGAAAAAATTACCTTAATACTCCCTTCATGAGGTGTAGTGAAAAATGAGGTATGACAGCTCTAGCGACTCTGCTGGGGAAAATGAACCCAGAATCTCCGGTTCAGGGTTTAAGAATTTGAGCTTGTTTTATGATTTTTACCTAGCTTTATTTATTGTTCATATTACTGTATTTTGTGAACCTCTATGCTAAATGCTATCTGTTTATCGCTTTAAATTGTTGAATTTGTCACGACCCAAAATTCACTAAGGGGCCGTGCTAGCACCGGACACCGCTGTTAGGCCAGTCAATTAGATTACCGATTTAAAAATCCTTTTTAAATACATCAAATTCCAGAAATTTCCTTCCATTTTCACAAATAAAAGGGCTTTGCTTCAATTCAAATTAACAATAACAATTAATCAAATCTTTCGAAAACCATCCCAGAACCCGGTGTCACAAGTGCATGAGCGACTACTGATAATAAAATAAAATAAAACCTCTGTCCGGAATACAGTGGACAGGA
>MU705040.1:3250-42746 GCA_026770625.1 Nicotiana glauca
TGCCAGTTTGGGGCAAACTTGCCCTTTGCTTCGGCCTGATGTGGCAAGATTCGTTTCAGCACCAGCTGTCCCACTTCAAATTTCCTAGGACGCACTTTCTTGTTGTATGCTCTTTCCATTCTCTTTTGATATAATTGGCCATGACATACTGCTGCCAATCTCTTTTCATCAATTAAGCTCAATTGCTCCAATCGGGCTTTGATCCATTCATCATCATCAATTCCGGCCTCAGCGACTATCCGAAGGGACGAAATTTCGACCTCTGCTGGTATCACTGCTTCAGTTCCGTATACCAACGAATAAGGAGTTGCACCTACTGAAGTACGAACAGTAGTGCGATAACCCAACAATGCAAATGGCAGCTTTTCATGCCATTGCCTGGACCCTTCTACCATTTTTCTCAATATCTTCTTTATGTTCTTGTTGGCCGCTTCAACCGCGCCATTCGCCTTAGGACTATACGGGGTGAAATTATGGTGTGTAATCTTGAACTGTTGACATACTTCTTTTATCAAATTGTTGTTAAGATTAGCACCATTATCAGTGATTATCACCTTTGGGATCCCAAATCTACAAATGATATGGGAATGGACAAAATCCACCACTGCTTTCTTAGTTACTGACTTGAACGTTTTAGCCTCAACCCACTTAGTGAAGTAATCGATGGTTACCAGAATGAACCTATGACCGTTGGAAGCTGCCGGCTCAATAGGTCCAATGACATCCATGCCCCATGCAACAAATGGCTATGGAGCTGACATTGTATGCAATTCGTTTGGAGGAGAATGAATCAAATCTCCGTGTATCTGAACTGATGGCATTTCCGCACGAAACTAATACAATCACGCTCCATGGTGAACCAATAATACCCTGCTCGAAGAATCTTCTTCGCCAATACATATCCACTCATATGTGGCCCACAAACTCCTGCATGCACCTCTGCCATAATCGTCGCGGCTTGCCCAGCATCTATACACCTCAGTAATCCCAAATCTGGTGTTCTTTTGTACAACATTCCTCCACTGAGGAAAAATCCATTTGCCAATCGCCGAATGGTCAACCAATATCCACAACTATGCGATCGGGAGCCTCCCCTTCGCGAACGCGAAGGCAAAATTCTAGTCTCCCTCAAAATACCCTACGCATTCGCGTCACTCCTCACGCGAACGTGATGCACAAGGTTCTGCAACACTCAACAGTAGAAATCTGATCTCTTCAAACACCTAAAAGAGTCCGTTTGAACACCCGAAATTATCCCGAGGCCCCTGGGACCCCAACCAAAAATACCAACCTACTCCAAAATATCATACGAACTTGTTCCAATCATCAAAACATGTCCATTAACACAAAATTCATCAATTCACGACGGATTCAAGCCTAAGTTTAACTAAAACTTCCAAATCTCACATTCGATCAAAAACCCAACCAAACGACGTCCGAATGACCTGAAAATTTGCAGACATATACAAAATCACCTAACAAAGCTACTGCAACTCTCGGAATTCCATTCCGACCCTCGGATCAAAATCTCACTTATCAACCGGAATTCGCCAAAATTCCAACTTCGCCAATTCAAGCCTATTTCTACACCGGACCTCCAAATTCAATTCTGATCACACTCCTAAGTCACAAATCATCCCCCAAAGCTGACCGAACCACCAGAATTCACATCTGAGCCCTCTAACCACATAGTCAACTTTCGATTGACTTTTCTAAAACAAGCTTCCTTTCAAGAGGCTAAGTGTCTTATTTTCAACCAAAACCAACTCAATTATACCCGATCAACTCTAATACTGATATTGAAACATTAAGCAATACAATAAGGGGGAAACGGGGCGGTAACTCACTTGACGATGGGCCGGGTCGTCACACCCACAATCCATAACACAGTTCATCTTTTGGAGGGGTAGAAAAGGGGTATGACAGCTCTGGCGACTTTGCTGGGGACAACCAGAATTCGAGCTTGTACATGTTGACTTTTATTTGGCTTTATTAATTTTGTAAATATTGTGATTTATCTGGGCATAATGTGTTACTTGTTTGCTTTTTACCGCTTTGATATATTTGAACCGTGATATAAATTATATCCTCTCTCGCACCCCTCTGAGTCTTCTGATAGGTAGTTATATTATGTTTGCCAACCACCATCACAAAATTTCTGTCTTGAGATAAAGCCAGTTAGCCTACCAGCTTCTGGTAAAGGATTTAGTCACACATGTTTAGGCGGGAGAGCTGTTAGCTAGCCAGTGTTGTTCTACTACTGGTGATGCTTAACGCTCCTCGGCTCGAGTTGTCCACCCGGGTAATCCAGTCTAGATACCTTCTCTACCAGGATTTAAACCTAGAAGAAACAAACCTCATACCGGATATCCCTAGCAGGTTCGCTTTATTTGCATCACACGCATTTGACTCAGCGAAGCTCGGCACAGGGGTCGGGTCCGTATAAGACAGGTATCCTCTTTGAGACCATCATATTCGCTTGTGTGCTACTTGCTACATCATTTGGAAGGTTTGCTTGCATTGTTGACCGACTTTTAAAAATTAGTTGAGCGAAATTATAAAAAGAAAAAAAAATTATTCTCCTTATTTAGTATAAATAATCCTTTTTTTAGTAATCCACCGTGTGGTGTAAAGATTAATTTTCATAAAAATCAAAAAGAGAAAAATACCCAATTTAACCGAACTACGCGGGTCTGATTCTCACCGGATGTGAGATACGTAGGAAAACTTTATCGGTTTCGGCCCCAATTGATAAGAAAAAAATCTAAAAAAATATTTTCCTTTAATTCTTTCTTTCAAAGCATTTCCTAGGAAAATTCCAAAAAAAAACAATTTTAAACTCAAAAAAATAATTTCTTTTTCTGAAGTTTTTCATACGAAAAAAATAAAATAAAAATTAAAATCCATCAAAAATCAAAATCCAAAATATGGGTTTCCTTTATTTTGATTTTACCAAAAAACAAATCAAAAAAAAAATCAGAAACAAAAATCCAAAAAAATATTCTTTTCTTATTTAAAATCTTTCTTTTGTAAATATCAGTCAAAAATTGGAAAAAATTAAAGTCCAAAAATATTTTTTCTTTTCTTTAGAAGTGCTTTTAAAAATAAATAAAAATCTCATAATCTTAAAAGTCCCTCTTTTAAAAATTAAGAGGCAACATCCAAAATCCAAAAAAAAATATTTTTTTTTCTTCTTGAGAAAAAGAGACAAAAAAATAAAAAAAATTCTAACAAAAAATATTTTCTTTTTACTTTTGAAATTCCCAAAGTTTCAATCAAAATAAAAGTAATTTTTAGAAGTCTTTCTTTCAAAAAAAAATCAAAAAATAAAAAAAAAAAATTTTGTCTTAAAGCTTTTATGGTCTGAGTATTATAAAAAGTAAAAAAAAATGAGAGTTAGCTTATTTATTCCATTATCGATCTTTCTGAACTATGTAATGATCTGATTCATGCGGCGTCATGATACATAGGCAATCCCATTGGATTCGATCATGGTTATAAACAAACGAGTAAAAAAAGGGAAGAAAATAAGCACAAAAAAAAGAGAAAAAAAAGAGAAAAAATATTGAATAAAAAAAGGGAAAAAGAGAAAGATTGAATGAAAAAAAAGAGTGACAGAAATAGGAGAGAAGAGGGAGCCATGATGGTTTCAAGCTCGAGAGGAGCCCGCAGGTCATCAACCAATCATATGTGCCTCATATCGTCCCACCATATTATTATCCCCTTTCAAGATTTTGCTTATGCCGTAGCACCGCTTCCCTATGCGGTGCTGAATGTGCAACCTTACACGTTGTGAGCACGTGATTTTTGCCATATATGGATTATTCCCAAAATTAAAAAAAAAATAATTTCTTTCATTATTTTATAATTTTGTGGATTTTGTATGACATTTTATGTTAATTGTTTGTATTTGATTTGTGCATATTAATTCATATGAAAATATAAAAAATACACTTGGCATTTGTTTAGGAGTTAATTTCATATTTTAGGATTAATTAGTAGTTAAAAGAAAAAAAAAATAACAAAAAGGGTCTTTTGCATTTTTTTTTAAGTTTTTTAGTTTTACTTTGTCTTAATTTGTGTTTAATTAGAAATTAGGGTATTTGGAAATTATAAAATATAATTCTAGGGTCAATTTGGTTCTTGGTTTTAATTTAGCATTTATTAAAATTAGGAAAACAAAATACAAAAATGAAAACAATAAAAGAGGGAAATAAAGAAAAAAAACAAATAAAGAAAAAGGCTGCCTTGATAAGAAACCCACGAATTGGGCCAAAACCACCCCAGTCCAGACCCAAATCCATCCCAGTCCAGACCCAAATCCACCCCAAATTCCCAAAACCCGTTCGCCCAAGCCCAATCTCCCATTACCCGGTCCAGTAGCATTCTTTACCCAAACAACACCGTTTTGTCGCCTTTCAATCTTGGCTGTCGAGGTTGATCAGATCAACGGCCAGGAACTGGGGTCACATAAATATAAAATGGTTGGATTAACCATACCCCCCCCCATTTCGTCTCCCTCAAGATCTCCGATGTAACGCCGCCCCCCTCCACCCTAATTCCACCGTCGAAAATCGCCCACGGCGGCGGAGAACCTCCAAACGCCACCAAAATTACACCCCTGGTTCTCCTTCTCCTCCCCTTTACAAATCCATAGCCCACTTCCCTCGAATCCCACCCTAGGCCGTCGAATATTGGATCGAAAATTTTCCGGCCAAGACACAAAGTAGTCTAAACCACCCCAGATTAACACCATAGATTCCTTTCCTCTTCCTCTATCAAACCCCCCAAACCCCGTCTCTCAAATCCAGCCGGAACGTTTCGAATATTAGTTTTAAATTTTCTGGCCAAAACCCTAATCGCTCCAAACTACCCCAAATTAATGCCACATGATCCCCTGGCTTCCCTCGTTATGAATTCATTGTCAATGGCACTCAAATCCCGCTGGAGACTGTCCAATTTTTTTTTTATCTGAAAAAATGAGTGAGTTTTTTTCCCCTTTGTTGTTTCTTTTTCCTGATTTTTTTTTGTTTTGTTCTCGTAGTTTTAATTTCAAGGTTAATTTTCATTTTAATTTTGGCAACTTCTGTTCTGATTTTTATATTATAATTTCATATTTGTTCCGATTGTTAGTTAATTCTTTGATAATCTGTGTTGATGGTCGTTAATTGGTCTTGCTTGAGTATTGTTTGGTTTGTTTAAACTAGTAATTTGATATTAGTTAGTTACTTAGCGTGGTTTAGTTCAATATTTAGATAATTGCCATTTTAGTCAGTGTTTGTTAATTCTAGTCACATAGGTGATTGGTTATAGCTGATAGTTTAATTAGGATAAAAGGGGTCGGGATTCTAACTAGGTTAATTCAGTAATTTCAGAGTGAATAAAGGGTAATGTAGGTATTTCACCAATAGAAAAACAATATCAGAATCCCCTAGGACCTTCTAGATGGGTTTCTGAATTGAAATTAAAAGAAAATAAGGTAGTAACTTCAAAAACAAGTCAAGTAAAGGAGGGACTAATATGTAAAAACCCAAATTTGAGCTGCCCTCCCTTAGGCCTATAAAATGGCATTCACATGCCTTGAATAAGAAGTTTTGGGAACCTCTAAAATCCCACCCAAAAATAGTCTATAGTTTCATATTCAAAAAATCTAGATCTAGAATTTGAAATCTTCCTTAGAACTGAACTTTTCAGGAAAATCAAAAAAAGAAGAGGAAAGGTAATAGAAAAATCAAAAACACTGTTCCATTAGAGTTTTCTTCAATTAAGTTGAATTCCAGCATCTCAGTCGGATCTCCAGCTCAATTAGGATCCAAAAATAATGTACAATTCCTGCTGGTATTCTATAATCGAGTTTTGAAGGTTTTTGAGTCAGTTTCAAAGTGAACCTGATCTGTTCGAGCTTGTTATATTGACTGTGCATTGGATGTGTTAATCAGTGGGTTAATAGCTGGGTTTATGAGGCTATTTCGGTTCTAAAATTGCTTTGTTGTTGCTGTTTAACATTGTTGTCTATCCATCTGCTGCTACTGACCTTTCATTCTTCGTATATTTTCAACATCCAGGTACACATTTGAACCTTGTATGGATATAGCTTTGAAGTTGAAATGCTGCAATGAAATATATCATCCATTTGCTTCCGAAAATTTGTGTGTTCAAACTGTCTTATTAGAATAATTAATAGATGATTTTTATTTGTTTAGCTTTATTTTTTATTTGTGTTTACCTTGTATAATTGAACTAAAAATGGACTGTGTAAACTGCTACTTATCAGATTCATATGAATTTTTTGGTTTCCTATTAAGTTAATAGAATAGTTCACGCTAGTAGTAGTTAATTCCCTATTGGTTGTTTTTTGTAAATCTGTCTAAAAAGTGACTCATAAACGAGATAAAACCTATAGTAGTTATATTTACTTTCAATCAGTAATCAAATAGGACTGTGCTGAACGGTATTGAACTGCTCTGAATTTCAGTAATGTGAAAGTATCTATTCAGAGATATTTGGTCGCCTAAGTTTCATGTTAATTAGGAAGGAGGTAATCTGTGTCATAACTGTAATTTGGATGTTAGCTTCAAAATTGAACTTCAGTACGTTCATTCACAAGTGACAAAGCCACAGTCTAGCCAAGTAGGATCCTGAATTTGTTGTTAAGCCTTGTACTGCTTGCCTCTAAGATTCGAATTGTGTAATTGTCTCCTTGAACAGTTCTGAGTGTTAAAATAGCAGAATCATGGTGTTAATTAATTGACTTGAAATTGGTTCGTTTAATTCATTTTTGTGTCATGATTAGTATTAAATATGGTTTCAATTCTAACTTCGATTCTGGGCTCAAACACAAAAGCCCGAACAACCACAATTCATCTTTTAACTGCAATATCCGCACCAGCACGCCCCATGACTGGACCTTTCATCACAGGCCTAAAAAATATCCCCCTTCTTGTAGATAGAATCTGGGCTGATTTAGACCAATTGCTGAAATGCCTCATCTTTTAGTTACTAATTTGTTGGGTTCAATTGATTTGAGATCGAATAATGAGAATTTAGCCTCGAGTATATTAATTAATTAGGATTGTTTCTTTATTATTAGATACAAATAAAATAGAAAATCATAGTTGCTTTAGGTTTGACTTTTAAATAATAAAAATGAGATGAGCCTCGCTAAACAAAATAAATGCTTATACTAAAAATACTTAGACATCGGGATGGGCCGTTTAGCGAATTTCACGGCCTTCCCAAAAGATAACAATGTGATAGTCTCTTTAGGCACACAATTTAAATAATTTTACCTTCCTAAATACCGGTGCACATTTATGTGACCCAGATCCAAATCTCAACGAAGTCAAAATGTGTCAAAAACCGCGGGTGCATTTATGTGACATGGTTCGAGACGTGTTTTAACGACGTTGCAATTCTCTTAAAATAATAATAATAAAAGCGGTTCAAAGTTAAAACACATAGGTCAAAACATGTACTAAAATCAAATAAATAAGCCAAGTATGACAATTTGAGCGACCGTGCTAGAATCACGGAACCAGGGAATGCCTAACAGCTTCTCCCGGGTTACCAGAATTCCTTACCTGTATTTTTGGTTCGCGGAATGTTAAACAGAGTGAATAATTTCCTCGATTCGGGATTCCAAACCGGTGACTTAGGATACCATAAATCTCCCAAGTAGCGACTCTGAATTTTAATAACGAATCCCGTTTCGATTGTCCTTTAAATAAAAAAACTCCTTTACGCCCTTGCGGGTGTAGTGAAATGAAGGTGTGACACATGTGGCCACAACATCATACACAAAACTGAGCTTTGCCTCCCAGAATTTCCCATCCTTACCAAGCTCCATATAATCCTCAACCAAATGATCCCCAATACAATCCTTGCCCAAGAGAGCCTTTCAGAAAGAATCAGTTCACCCCTATTGGTGTACCATATTCAAACTTGTTACAAAAGCTAATCAGGCTAGATCTATTGCAACCAGTGGCCCTAAACCGGCCGAATCCCGAGTCCCCATCGCACCGAGATGATGCTAGATGTGAATACCACTCTGGAGCAGTAGGACACAGTACAGAGGACTGTTGGACCCTCAAAAAGGAAGTTGAGGATTTGATTGAAGCTGAAAGAATCATTTTTCGGGATGAAGAAGCTCCTGATGTGATGAACAATCTGTTGCCTGCCCACAACATCGGGCCAATAGTTGGAATGGTTTGTGAAGCTAAGGAATGTGATCTGGCACTGAAGGCCATTGCAGACATGACCGAAACAGTAGAAAAGCCAAAAGTCGGTCGCCAAGCCTGAAAGTTCCCCATTAGACGGGAGTTTTGGTAGCTAGTCTTGCTATCTTTTCTACGTCTGAATTATCTCAGGGTGTGATCTAGATGTTTTACTTTATTGTCATACTTTCCGATGTAAACCCTTCTATTTTCAAAAAGTGAAAATAAAATAAAATAAAATTAATATTTCATGGTCCATGAATGTCTCTTTTCTTAATCTTGTCGGTTTTCTTATTCTCTTTTTAGTTCAATTAAATGCAGATTTTAATAACATGACATGCTGCGGACTTCATGCCCAGATCCTAAGACGCTGTCAGACCGCAAAATAATGAATCAAGAATCATATTGCAATTAGGATAAGTTGAAGGAAATAAAATAAAGAGTTAGAACAACTAAAGGAAAATTGGCTCTAGATTGGAAAAATCCATAAATAGTAACAAAGGTACTGCCAAAGAGTGCATCGTACTTGGGACACATCGAAGAAAACGTCCCCGAAACAATCGTTAATGCGAATGCAGTCAAAAGGTATTATGTTGGATCCTTTATATAGTATTAATATTCTCCGGTCGGGATGACGAAGGCTTTCATTCTCTCTACATAAATACTTTAAATCTTTGCTAACCCTTTGAGCCGGTTACTCTTATTTGATTAACCTCTTTGAAACCTGAGAGTGTTAAAAAGAAAAAAGAAAAAAGATTACAAAAAAAGGGAATAAAAGACAAGAAAGATGAAAAAAGAGAGAGAGGAAAAGGAAAGAAAAAGAAAACAAAACAGAAGAAAAAGAAAACCAAAAACAAAAGTTTCTTGAACTACGTTTGACTTGATTCCGAAAGGATACGTAGGCAGCCTCTCTCTGGGGTTCAGTCACACCAAAATAAAAATCCAAAGTCCCCCAAAAAGTAAAACTGGATAGATCTTATAATGGTTCGGCGATGATCCCGCTCAAAAGGTTCCAAAGTTGTAACTCAATCCAAATTCTTTTTACCCAATCCTTGTTCAAGTCCTTCCGATCAATCGGTGAGAATGTTCAAGGATCAGAGAATACAACTACTTGGATCCGATACAGTCAAAATGAGAAAAATAAAATGAGAGAGTCTTATTGGTGAAAACCCATGCGGGCACCGTGAGGCGACAGTAAGCAAAGAAATCAAAATGAGAGAGTCTTGTTAGTGAAAACTCATAAAGAGCACTATAAGGCGATGGTGAGTAGAGAAATGAGAGAGGTCAGCTCGTGAAAACCCGCAAAGGGAACCCCTGATTGAACAGAGGATCCTCATATCCATCAGCACCGATAGAGTCCTATCAAGGTTTCTTGATTTTGAGGCAAAAGTTTTGACGAATTTCTGAGAGTCGGACAGTTTACACATATCAGGCATCCAGTCCAAAAGGCATGTCATGTTCATTGAAGTCCGCATGTACTCCAGATAAGTCCTTCTTTCCTTTCCCCGAAAGGGACACTTCTTGTTTTAAACTCATTCTCCATTCCATTATTTGTTTTCTTTGAATCCCTTTCGGTCTAACTCTGTTCTGAAACTAGGACAAAGAAAGGATGGTATGACTGATTTATAGGGTTCTCATTTGACATGAGCCAATGTGCAAAAAAAAAAAAGAACCCAGCCTCAGCAGGTGCATCAAGTCAGCCTCGATTGGCCATGGCGGCCGATGCTTCAAAATCAAAACTCTTGGAAGGAGAAAATCAATTTGAAGTACCTATAAAGGCAAATGATGTTTATAAGGTTGAGCCCCACGTGGCCAACCATCTCGGCAAAAGTTTGGAAAGACAAGGTCTCTAGAAAATAATACAGAGCAGTCAAGCATCTCGGTGCCACTATGATAGAATCGGTTCTTTGACGGTAGTGGCCGCGAATCAAACTACTCAGGGAATCAAGGCCACAAACCAACCACCACTTTGAAAACTCACAAATTTTTCTTTGTTTGAAGCAGGAACAAAGCGTGCAGAATGGTGATTCTGAAAGAACGAATGTCACCAAAGGTAAGCTCCTTAAGATATCCATTTTTCTTTTAATTTCGGCATACATCACTATTGTTCACACCTCCTATTTTTACGTAGCTTAACCCAGGAAGAACCTTTTCGCCTAAGGGGATCCAGCACATAGTTTCGGGTAGAAGGACTCTTCGCTCAGGTTGTTTTTATGTAGCTTAACTCGGGTAGAATCTTTTTGCCTAGGGGGATCCAGCTAATAGTTTCGGGTAGAAGTACTTTTCGCTCAGGTTGTTTTTATGTAGCTTAACCCAGGTAGAACCTTTTCACCTAAGGGGATCCAGCTCATAGTTCCGGGTAGAAGTACTCTTCACTCAAGTTGTTTTACATTAGCTTAACCCAGGTAGAACCTTTTCGCCTAGGGGGATCTAGCTCATAGTTCCAGGTAGAAGTAATTTTCGCTCAAGTTGTTTTACATTAGCTTAACTCAGGTAGAAACTTTTTGCCTAGGAGGATCCAGCTCATAGTTCCGGGTAGAAGTACTCTTCACTTAGGTTGTTTTACATTAGCTTAACCCAGGTAGAATCTTTTCGCCTAGGGGGATCCAGCTAATAGTTTCGGGTAGAAGTACTCTTCGCTCAGGTTGTTTTTACGTAGCTTAACTCGGGTAGAATCGTTTTGCCTAGGGGGATCCAGATAATAGTTTTGGATAGAAGTACTCTTCTCTCAGGTTTTTGTTACGTAACTTAACTCGGGTAGAATCTTTTCGCCTGGGGGGATCCAGCTATATTTCCTGGTAGAAGTACTCTTCGCTCAGGGTGTTTTACGCAGCTTAATTCGGGTAGAATCCTTTCGCCTACGGGGATCCAGCTCATATTTCCATGTAGAAGTACTATTCGCTCAGGGTGTTTTTTACGTAGCTTAACTCAGGTAGAACCTTTTCGCCTATGGGGATCCAGCTCATATTTTCGGGTAGAAGTACTTTTCGCCCAGACTTAGTTTTCGTAACTTAACTCAGGTAGAACTTTTTCTCCTAGGGGGATCTAGCATTTTTGTCAGTAATACAGGGTGCCAACCCTTGGTTACATTTTTTTTTCCAGTAATACATGGCACTAATCCCTGATTGCATTTCCTTACCAGTATAGGGTACGCTAATTCCTAGCTGAGCTTTCCAACACAGGGTCTCCACTCCCTAGTCGCCTTTCCAACATAGGGTCTCCACTCCTTGGTTGAGTTTTATTTTTAGACATATTATCTCCACTCCCTAGTCGCTCTTTCAAACATAGGGTCTCCACTCCCTGGTTGGTTTTTTTTTATGTGTGTGTATAGATATAGGTTTCTACTCCTTAATCTCTTTTTTCCAAGGATACACAATCCTTATTTTTATTACTTTCAATAAAGAAATAGTTTAGATTTTGTTACAATAACTCACAAAATTTTCCTAGTGAAAACTGGGGCAGAAAATTTTGTTCGTTTGTTTGCTTTGGTGCCTGCACAAGGTTGTCATTGTGAGGCACAAGATTGAGATGACCAAAAGAAGGAGTCTCAACCCAAATTAAAAGGAAAGAAGAAACAAGAAAGAAGTTTGAACTCTGAGTGTAGAAGCAGAGAAAAGATGGAGACTACTCAAAATATTAATTGAAGTCACAAGCTTCGCATGTCTCGCCTTGATTTGAGAAGCTGAAGAA
Source organism: Nicotiana glauca (assembly GCA_026770625.1). Classification (NCBI taxonomy): domain Eukaryota; kingdom Viridiplantae; phylum Streptophyta; class Magnoliopsida; order Solanales; family Solanaceae; genus Nicotiana; species Nicotiana glauca. The sequence goes on from MU705040.1 coordinate 15,154, forward strand.
GAATGAACCAGCGGTCACAGCTAATGAGCATCAAGATTCTGATCAGAGTCTGCAAGAAAAACCATCTGAGACTCAAGATCAAGCTTTAGAAGGTTTATAGATAGGAATCTTGTAACCCGTCGTTGATAGGCTTAGCTAGTTTAGCTTTTCATCTTTGATTTTGGTGTAATAAGGATCTCAGCAAGCAGAAACAATAGCAACAATAGTCTTAACTCCGGTGTCTGGTAGTTGCAGCTACCAAATTTTCCCAGAACTATACTGACCTAATTCCTTTATAGCCAAGGATATGTAGGCAAACTCCGAAGCAAGGTTCGGTCAGATTTTTCAAAAAAAAAATGCTTCTCATGGAGTTTCAAATGGGCAAAAATTGCTTGTAGTTTCTCACTTTATCTTTGCCCGAAAACGTTTTATGTTTTCGAGCAAAGAGGGGCATGCTGTGAGCACCTAATTTTTCACCATGCTTGAATTTTTGCCAACTCCCTCGCATTATTTAGCACATATCTTATCAACAACACAATTATTCCAAAACAACCACATTCCTACTCTCTATTACTAAATGAACTCATAAAAAAAGTCAAAAAAGGAGGAGGAAAAACAACACGGAAGAATGGGAGATTTGCTTTTGAAAAGATGGAAAATAAAGTCAAAAGGGGAGGAGGAAACAGGGGGACAACATGAGCAAAAAGGGGCATCTTTTGAAAAGGAGGAAAAAACATTGAAAAAATAGGAAAGAATTTTGAAAAATTGGAAAAAGCAATCTGAGAAAGGAGAAAAATGGAGCACCTAAATTTGATTATATTTGGACCGTAGCTAGACTACTGTTTTCTTCTTTCTATTTTGTTTCTTTATATCAATCGGCAAAAAACACATCTTAAAGAGGGAGGAGGATACTCTATCTTACATTACAGAGGGCTCTCTACACACAGAAAAAGAGGAAAAATCAGTAGCTATAATATCCCTTAGCAGCTAAAAATTATGAGCTTTTGTGAGTTGATTCTTAAGTGAAAAACTTGTTTAAGGAAAGTAGAGTAGTCTCAAAAGATTTTGCCGGAGTTACAATTGTTTGTGTTCAACTGTTTTGCTGGGTATTTCTAGTTTGTTTTTTTGGATTTGAATCTGCCGGTTGTCGCTGTCTTTTACTGTTATTGCTGCCCGTTTAATTATTTTGTTGTTGATTTTGGAAAGAGCTGACTCTGCTATATTTGTTCTTCTTCTTGCTGTTCAGGTAATTTTCGGACCATGTAAACTCATAAAATCGAGTTGGAATGAAAGATAATGATGCTGGGAAATATTAGTAGCTTCATCATTTTGTTGTAATTTATTTTTATATGCTCTTGAATGTTTGATAATGTTATAACGATATGTTAGTTAATTAAATTATTTTAAGCATATTTAATTATTTTTATTTTTTGCAAATCATTAGATATAATTGCACTGGGCATTTGGTTGTCTGAAAGGAGCATATATATTAAAATTTGAACCCTTGTAGCTATATTTTTTCCTTTGTTGTCACCAAGCTAAGTTGTTATTATTATTATTATTATTTTGGAGTCCAAATATTTTTTTATCTATAAAAAAAATACTTATTTAGTAATGTAGTTAAGTTGTAGATTAGAAAGACAATCTGTAAACTTATTTTGTAAATAGTTGGCTACGAATTGCAAATAGCAAGATAGAGCCAAATCTGTAACATGACTTTAAAAGACCATATCTGCAGATTTAAAGTCCAAGAACATATGGGCTTTTGGATTTTGTCTTGGACATGAGCCCATTTGACTCCATCAACTCAATAGTGGGTTGTCTCATTCAATGTCAAGACAAGCCCACATCTTACTAGTTTTAAGCAATGTCAATTAATAATTTTCTCTCATTAGTCTCATTTTTAAAATTAGTACTCAAAACAATAATTTTCTCTCATTAGTTAAGTTGTAGATTATTATTTAAATCTTTTCTTTAATTTTTTTTAAAAATAAATATAAAAGAGTACATAAGAAAAGCATAAAAATAATATAAATCACAATTTGTCCAAAATTAATTCAAGCCAAGTTTGCGACCGTGCTAGAACCACGGGGCTCGGGGAATGCCTTATACCTTCTCCCTGGTCAACAGAATTCCTTACTTGAACTTTGTTTTCGCATACCGATTGAAATAGAGTCTAACCTTCCTTTGACTATGGATCCAAATAAATGGTGACTTGGAACACCGACAAAAATCAATTTCAAGTGGCGACTCTGTAAATAAAACAATCCCTTCTCAAGTTTGTCACTTTAATTGAAAAAATTCTTTAACCCACAATCCATAACACACTTGGGTAAAAAGGGGTGTGACAGTTATAGTTGTGGTAGTTAGATGTTGGAACAAGTTTGGTTATAGCTGTGGTAGCTAGATATGAAACGGGTGTGGATATAGCTAATTGCCCCTTGCCGGTACATTTGAATTGATATTTTGTTCCCTTGTCGGGAAGATATTATTCTTGTCCCCTAGCCGGGATTATTTTGTTATATTGTGTTGGATTGAAATGGGAGCGGGTGATACGCGTACCACAAGATATTATGAAATGGGAGCGGGTGGTACACTTGCCACAAGATATTATAAAATGGGAACGGGTGGTACGCCTACCACAGGATTGATGAAATGGGAGCGGTTGGTACACCTACCATAAGATATTATAAAATGGGAGCGGGTGGTACACCTACCATAAGACATTATGAAATGGGAGCGGGTGGTACGCCTACCACAAGATATTATGAAATGGGAGTGGGTGGTACGCCTACCACGAGATACGAGAAATGGGATCAGGTTGCACGTCTGCAATAAGATGAGCTGATCATGGAGATTGTCTTTATTTCTTGCATTTGTGTTAGAAGCTAGACTGTATATTTCTCTTCTATCATTTCTGATATTCTATTTATATCTGTTACCCCTGAAGCATATTCCCTCCCCCAGTTTTAATCAGTTATTTTTGTTGCTGCTTTGTTGTATTGTATATATATATCTACACAGGTTTATCTGGAGTCTGGTCCTGGCCTCGTTACTACCTCGCCGGGGTTAGGCCAGGCACTTACCAACACATGGGGTCGGTTGTGCTGATGCCACACTCTGTGCTCTTTTGCACAGATCCAAGTGTTGGACAGCAGTTGCAGTAGCACGAGAGTTAGCTTTCAGTTCAGCGAGACACCGAGGTAGCCTTGCAGGCGTCCGCAGGTCCGGCGTCTCTTCTATCTTTTATTTCAACCTGGTATCTCATATATTTCGAGACAAACAGCTATATTTTCTTTCAGACAGTTGTATTTAACACTCTTAGTAGTTCGTGAGTACGTGACACCAGTTCTTGGGTAGAGGCTTATGTTGATTTTCCGCATTGTTGTTCAGATTCTTTAATTTAAGACTTCTGCTTGAGTAATTTATTTCGCTCGAGTACTTTATTCTGCTGTTATCATGATATTATCGATAATTATTAAAAGAAGTAAAATGGTTAATGCTAAAAGTAATTAAGGGTTGGTTTGCCTAGCTCTCATCAGTAGGTGCCATCACGACTCTTGAGAGTGGGAAATCTGGGTCGTGACAAGTTGGTATCAAAGCTCTAGGTTGCATTGGTCTCACAACTCACGGACAAGCTTAGTAGAGTAAGAGGGATCGGTACGGAGACGTATGTATTTATCCCCCAGAGGCTACCGGGTTAGGAAAAGTTTAACATTTGTTCTTTCTTGTCGTGCGGTTTGGTTTCTCAATGCTAATTGAATTTCTACTCTTGTCCTTTTGCGAATGGCAAGGTCATGTACTGCTTCTTCTGTCGAGCAGCAACACAGGCCGGTAATAGCTCAACCACATCATCGGAGGCTTTGTGGAGATTGGATAAGTTTCCCAAGCTCTTCACTACTACATTCAGCGGTGCATCTACTGAGGATCCCCATGATTTTCAACACAGCTGTCATGAGGTTCTCAGAAACATGGGAACAGTTGAGACCAATGGGGTCAATTTTTGCTACTTTTTGCTTGTTTGGATCCGACAAGACTTGGTGGAGAGAGTATTGCTTGACTAGACCAGCTGGATCATCAACTTCGACTTGGGAGCAGCTGACGCAGCTATTTCTAGGGGAGTTTCTCCATATCACTCAGAGGGAGGTGGAGGTAGAGGTAGAGGTATTAGAGGTGGAGACAGAGATTCTAGAGGTAGAGGTACAAGTATTGTTCTAGTTTGTGATAGAGATGCTTCAGTGTTGCCTCGTTTAGAGTGGAGAGGAACTCCTGGTCATTCTACCCGCAATGTTATATCGTATGTGATGGCCCACCGTATGATCGAGAAGGGGTGTTTGGCTTATTTAGCTTATGTTCGGGATTCCAGTGCTGAGGTTCCCTCTATCGATTCTGTGCCTATTGTTTGTGAGTTCCCTAATATTTTTCCTTTAGACCTACCGGGTATGCCACTCGATAGGGATATTGATTTCTGTATTGATCTGGTTCCGGTCACTCAGCCTATTTCTATCCCACCATATCGTATAGCCCCACTAGAGTTGAAGGAGCTAAAGGAACAGTTGCAAGATTTGCTTGAGAAGGGTTTCATTAGGCCCAGTGTCTCACCTTGGGGTGAGCCGATGTTACTTGTCAAGAAGAAGGATGGGTCAATGAGAATGTGTATTGATTACCGGCAATTGAACAAGGTAACGATCAAGAATAAGTATCCATTGCCGAGGATTGATGATTTGTTCGACCAGCTTTAGGGTGCCAGGATATTTTTTAAGATTGACTTGCGATTTGGCTACCATCAGTTAAGGATTAGGGCATCCGATGTCCCTAAGACTGCTTTTTGCACTCGGTACAGGCATTATAAGTTCTTGGTCATGTTATTTGGTTTGACCAATGCCCCAGCAGCGTTTATGGAGTTGATGAACCGAGTGTTCAGGCCTTATTTGGATTCATTCGTGATAGTGTTCATTGATGATATTTTGATATACTCCCGCAGCCAGAAGGAGAACGAGCAACACCTTAGAGTGGTTCTTCAGACTTTGAGGGATAGCCAGTTATATGACAAGTTCTCCAAGTGTGAATTCTGGCTGAGTTCAGTTGCGTTTCTGGCTCACGTTGTATCAGCAGAGGGTATTTAGGTGGACCTGAAGAAGATTGAGGCACTCAAGAACTGGCCTAGGCCAGCATCAGCTACAGAGATTCGAAGTTTCTTGGGGTTGGCAGGCTACTATCGTCGGTTTGTGGAAGGGTTTTCATCTATTGCAGCCCCAATGACCAGGTTGACCCAGAAGGGTGCCCGTGGTCTGATGAGTGTGAGGCGAGCTTTTAGAGGCTCAAGACAGCTCTGACCACAGCACCGGTATTAGTTTTTCCCACAATATCAAGGCCTTATACAATCTATTATGATAGATTCTCGTATTGGGCTTGGTGGGTTGTTGATGCAGGATGGCAGAGTCATTGCCTATGCTTCGAGGCAGTTGAAGATTCATGAGAAGAACTATCCAGTGCATGATTTAGAGTTGGCAACCATAGTTCACGCATTGAAGATTTGGAGGCATTATCTATATGGCGTGGCGTGTGAGGTGTTCACTGATCATAAGAGCCTTCAATACTTGTTCAAGAAAAAGGAGTTGAATTTGAGGCAGAGGAGGTGGTTGGAGTTATTGAAGGATTATGATGTCACTATCTTATACCACCCGAGGAAAGCCAATGTGGTGGCCGATGCCTTGAGTAGGAAGTCAGCCAGTATGGGCAGTCTTGCTTATATTCCAGTCAGTCAGAGGCTGCTTACTTTGGATATTTAGGCTTTGGCCAATCAGTTTGTGAGACTGGATATTTCTAAGCCCAGTCGTGTGTTAGCTTGCACGGTCGCTCGTTCTTCATTATTAGAGCATATCCATGACCGGTAGTTTGATGATCCCTAATTGCGTGTCCTTAGAGATACGGTGCAGTGTGGAGGTGACCATCAAGTTACCTTAGATGCGGATGGATTTTTGAGATTGCAGGGGCGAGTTTGTGTGCCCAATTTGGATGGGCTTTAAGAGTTGATTTTAGAGCAGGCCCATAGTTCCCGGTACTCTATTCATTCGGGCGCCGCGAAGATGTATCAGGATTTGCGGCAACATTACTGGTGGTATAGAATGAAGAAGGATATCGTAGCATATATGGCTCGTTGTTTGAATTTTCAGCAGGTTAAGTACGATCATCAGAGTCCTGGTGGTATATTTCAAAGTATTGAGCTTCCCAAGTGGAAGTGGGACCGATCACTATGGACTTCGTTACTGGACTTCCGCTGACTCGGAAGAAGTTCGATGCGACATTGGTCATTGTTGATAGGCTGACCAAGTCAGTGCATTTCATTCCTGTGGCAGTCTCCTATTCTTCTGAGAGGTTTGCTGAGATCTATATTCGGGAGATTGTTCGCCTTCATGGTGTGCCCGTGTCTATCATTTCGTATCGGGGTACACAGTTTATCTCAGCTTCTAGATAGCAGTGCAACGAGATTTGGGCACACGGGTTGAGTTGAGCACAACATTTTATCCCCATACGAACGGTCAGTCAGAGCGGACTATTCAGATTTTGGAGGATATACTTCGAGCTTGTGTTATTGACTTTGGAGGTTCGTGGGATCAGTTCTTGCCTTTAACAGAGTTTTCCTACAACAATAGCTACCAGTCGAGCATCCAGATGGCTCCTTATGAGGCTTTATATGGTAGGCGGTGTCGGTCTTCGATTGGATGGTTTGAGCCGGGAGAGGATAAGTTGTTGGGTACGAATTTGGTTTAGGGGGCCTTGGACAAGGTCAAGATCATTCAGGATAGGCTTGGTTCAGCTCAGTCTAGAGGCAAAAGAGTTATGCAGATCGCAAGGTTCGAGATGTGGCTTTTATGGTTGGTGAGCGGGTATTGCTCCGATTGTCGCCTATGAAGGGCGTGATGAGATTTGGGAAGAAGGGCAAGCTTAGCCCTAGATTTATTGGTCCATTTGAGATTCTTGACTGAGTGGGAGAGGTGGCTTATAGACTTGCTTTGCCGCCGAGCTTATCAGTCATGCATCCAGTGTTTTAGGTGTCCATGCTTTGGAGGTATCACGACGATCCAGCCCACGTGTTAGATTTCAGCACTGTCCAGTTGGACAAGGATTTGTCTTATGAGGAGGAGCCAGTAGCTATTCTAGACCGGCAGGTTCATCAGTTGAGATCAAAGAGTTTTCCCTCTATTCGTGTTCAATGGAGGGGTCAGCCTCCTGAGACATCGACCTGGGAGTCCGAGTTCGATATGCGGAGCCGTTATCCTCATCTTTTCCCCGACTCAGGTACTTCTTTCTTTTGTCTGTTCGAGGACGAACTGTTGTTTTAGAGGGGGAGAATATGATACCCAAAGGTTCATCACTTGTTTTCTTATTCAATCTGTGCTTTTGAGGCCTTGAAAACCTTATTTAGGGTCGCCTCGATATGCGTACTTAGTCCGGGCGCGTAGCCGGAAAGTCAAATATGAAATTCTGTTAAAAATGCTAAATTTTGATATTAAAATGAATAAATTTGAGTTCGGTCTATATTTTGGATAAACGGACCCGGACCCGAACCCATGATTTGACGGTCTCGGAGGGTCCGTAGGAAAATATGGGACTTGGGCGTATGCCCGGAATCGAATTCCGAGGTTCCAAGCCCGAGAAATGAATTTTTGTGTGAAAATTATTTTTGGAAATAATTAAGGAAATTAGAAATAAAATTTGATTATAAGACTATGGTATCGGGCCCGTATTTTGTTTCCAACGCCCGGTACAAGTCTTATATATGATTTAAGAACTTTTTGTGAAATTTGGTTGAAAACGGATTTCGTTTGACGTGCTTCGGACTTAAAATGGAAATTTGATATTTTATGAAAATTTGGAAAGAATCATGGATTTTGAGGCTTAATTCGATGTATATGATGTTATATTAGCGATTTGATCGCACGAATAAGTCCGTAGGATGTTTTTGAGGTTGTGTGTATGTTTGGTTTGGAGCCCCGAGGGCTCGGATGAGTTTTGTATAGGCCAGGGTGCATTTTTTTGAACTTTGGAATTTCTGGTATTTCTCTGAGCAGCAGACTTCGTATTTGCGAAGAGGGTCTCGCAAATGCGAGCCCTGCATCGCAAATGCGAGACTAGGGACTTGGCTACCTGATCGCAAAGGCGATCTATTTGTTCGCAAATGCGAAAATGGGCGGGTCGCAAATGCGACATAAATGATCGCAAATGCGAAGCCTGGGTTTTGAAAGGGTTCGCAAATGCGAACAATTTTCTCGCAATTCCCATAACAGGTCGGGGTTCGCAATTGCAAACCCCAGTTCGTAAATCCCACATCTGCAACCTGCATATTTTATACTTTGCCGAATTTTGAATCATTTTCAACGTTCTTTCAAAACACAAACTTCTTGGGCAATTTTTCAAGAAATAGTTTTCTTCCAAATCATTTGTAAGTCAATTTTTACTCATTTCTTTCAATCATTAACATCATTTAATATGTTTTCAACTTAAAATCAATGATTTTCATGGGTGAAATTGGGGGTTTTGGGTAGAACCTAGGTTTTTCTAAAATTGGGGATTTGGACATGGATTTAATATCTGATTTCAAAACAAATCATATATTTGGGTTCGTGGGGGTGAGTAACCGGGTTTTGGTTCGAACCTCGGGTTTTGACCGCGTGGGCTCGGGGGCAATTTTGGAATTTTTTGGAAAAACTTTGGAAAATTCATTTTAATGCATTTAAATTAATTTATTTAGTATATATTAATGTAATTAAGTAATTTGTGACTAGATACGCGCGAATTGGTGGCAGAATCGAGGGGTAAAGCTATAATTGAGACTTGAGTTGAATTCAAAGCATCGAGGTAAGTGTTCGGTTTAACCCTAGCTTGAGGGATTCAGAGTTGAGTCATATTTTCTATGTGTTTCTTGTTGAGTACGACGTATACGCATGGTGATGAGTATCTATACGTTAGTGTCAAGCATGACCGTAAGTCTTATATTGTGATTTTTATGACTTCGTTGTATTATCCATGCCTTGGTGTGTATTTCTGTTTGTTGTGTAAAGTTGTAGAAAGAAATGTGACTTATGAACATCGAGGAGCGTCGGCTTTAGTTGTAGAACGAATTGCGAAAGTATAAGTGATAATTGAACCTCTAGAGCATTGGCTCGAGTTGTGAAGAGAATTGTGAAGTAAATGTGAGAAAGAGAAGAGATCATCATGTCGCCCCCCTTTGGCGAGCTATTGTTGAGTTGTGGTTCCCTTACACTGTGTTCTTAATTGATATTACGAACGCTTAAGTTAATGTTTCCTTGTGTTGAGTGGTGACTATAGTTATAGCTGAGGTAGTTAAAGTATTGTAATAAGTTGGTTATAGCTGAGGTAGTTAAGTGTTGTAACAGGTTGGTTATAGCTGAGGTAGTTAAGTGTTGTAATAGGTTGGTTATAGCTGGAGTAGTTAGGTATAGCAACAAGTTTGGTTATAGTTGTGGCAGTTAGATGTTGGAACAAGTTTGGTTATAGATGTGGTAGCTAGATATTGGTACGGGTGCGGATATAGCTAATTCCCCCTTGCCGGGACATTTGAATTGATATTTAGTTCCCTTGCCGGAAAGTTATTATTGTTTCCACCTAGCCGGGATTATTTTGTTATATTGTATTGGATTGAAATGGGAGCGGGTGGTACGCCTACCACAAGATATTATGAAATGGGAGCGGGTGGTATGCCTACCATATGATTGAAGAATTGGGAGCAGGTGGTATGCCAACCACAAGATATTATGAAATGGGAGCGGGTGATACGTGTACCACAAGATTGATGAAATGGGAGCGGTGGTACGCCTACCAAAAGATATTATAAAATAGGAGCGGGTTGTACGCCTACCACAGGATTGATAAAATGGGAGCGGGGTGTTATGTCTACCATAAGATATTATAAAATGGGAGCAGGTGGTACGCCTACCACATGATTGATGAAATGGGAGCGGGTGGTACGCCTACAACAAGATATTATAAAATGGGAGCGGGTGGTACGTCTACCACGAGATACGAGGAATGGGATCGGGTTGCACGCCTGCAACAAGATGAGTTGATCATGAAGATTGTCTTTATTTCTTGCTTCCGTGTTAGAAGCTAGACTGTAGATTTCTTTTCTATCATTTCTGATATTCTATTTATATCTGTTACCCCTGAAGCATGTTCCCTCCCCCAGTTTTAATTGGTTATTTCTGTTGCTGCTTCGTTGTATTGTATATATGTATCTGCACAGGTTTATTTGGAGTCTGGTCCTAGCCTAGTCACTATCTCGCCAGGGTTAGGCCAGGCACTTGCCAGCACATGGGGTCGGTTGTACTGATGCTACACTCTGTGCTCTTTTGCACAGATCCAGGTGTTGGTCAGCAATTGCAGTAGCACGGGAGTTAGCTTTCAGTTCAGCGAGACACCCAGGTAGCCTTGCAGGCGCTCGCAGGCCCGGCATCTCTTCTATCTTTTATTTCAGCCTGTTATCTCATGTATTTCGAGACAAACAACTATATTTTCTTTTAAACGGTTGTATTTAGCACTCTTAGTAGTTCGTGAGTACGTGACACCAATTCTTAGGTAGAGGCTTATGTTGATTTTCTGCATTGTTGTTTAGATTCCTTAATTTAAGACTTCCGCTTGATTACTTTATTCCGCTGTTATCATGATATTACTGATAATTGTTAAAAGAAGTAAAATGGTTAATGCTAAAAGCAGTTAAGGGTTGTCTTGCCTAGCTTTCATCAGTAGACGTCATCACGACTCCCGAGGTTGGAAAATTCGGATCGTGGCAATTATTCAACTCAAAATAAATATTACAATGTTCTAATTTAGAATACAATATTCAAACCTGACATACTACAATATTCTAAATTAGAATATGCTATTTAATTCTATATAAATACACAATATTCTAACTTGGAATACACTATTCGACACCATATAAAAACCATAATATTCTAATTTGGATACACTATTCAGACTAAACATACCATAATATTCTAATTTAGAATACACTATTCAATCTTAAATAAAACTATAATATTTTAATTTAGAATATAATATTCAAAACAAACGTACTACTATAATATTCTAATTTGAAATATTTAATTAAAAATAAAACTACAATATTCTAATTTAAAATATAATATTTACCAGTGGTGAGGATTGAAATTCTTGGCTAGATTAGACAAAACTAATGCAAATCACGTTTGCGTCAAAAAGCAATAATAATTAAAATTGAACCATAACAATGTACGTAGTTAAAAAAGAAAACGAATAACTTATCGACAGAACCAAAGTAATCATCTTTAAGAAGGTGAAGTTACTTCCAATTGAGATAAATGTAAAACACAACCAACATCTCCAACTATACTTATGTTTTAAAGACAAAAATACGCATCCTAAAAGCTATTAATTGCGTCCGTTGATATGCCAACTCATGATATTCTTCAGCTGGCTTCAGAATCATTAACTATGTTTACAACTTGTTTTATTTTGCACGTATTGCAATAAACTTGCTCCCAGTTAAAAAATGCGTCGTTGAGGATAACTATTTGCTATTTTCTTGTGAGGAAAAACTTGAAAGAAGTGATTATGTGATAGTTGAAAAGAATAAATCAGTGAAAGAACCAGTTTCCTCAAAACAAGAATTTTCGTAATTGATGCTTAATAAAATTTTGAGAGATTTGATATTATCCCAATAAAATATTGACGGAAGATATGTTAAAGGGAGATAATCTAGTCCCTTAAAATGTGGATTTGTTTGATGGCATATGATGATATTAAAAATTTAAAAAGTAAATAAAGTTTTATAAAATAGGTATACAAAGTAAAATAAATATTTTAAATGTATATGGAGTTAACTGATGTTTCCAATGGACATACCGTGTAAATTCTCCTTTGTTATGTTGCTTTGATAACATGACCTTGTACTGGACTGAATATGCATTTTAACTTCACAAAGATATAATAAAAGAATTTTGTGATAATAATTTAATAAAAATAAGAAAAAAATTGTTTGAAAAAAAGTAAACTTTAAGAGAAAATGAGTTTACAATAATTTCAGAATGATCAGTTTAGGAGTACGTATGCAAACTTTATATTATGGGAGTAGGGTAACTTTTGTATTGTAATTTTGTTTTTGTTTTCTAATGTAATTTTATCTTTGGTAAGTTAGGTTAGTAATTAATTCTTATTTTATGAGAATGATTTAAGTTTCTGTTTTAAGGTGCTAATACATAATGAATTTGATATTATATAATTTTTTATTGATACTGAAATATTATATTTGAAAAAAATGGGTTAATCAAAGTTTAAATCTATTTTGGAAAAAAGCTTGCCTTTGTTAAGTATTAATATGTTATAACTCAGTATGATTTCAATAGAAGTCTCGCAGAATATGGTAACCTTTTTTGTTAAAAAAAATGAAAAGAGTATCTATTTTGATCATGCAAATATAGCATTTGGATTACAAAAGTCAAAAGTTCTAAAACACTAAGGGGCCGTTTGGTTATCGGTTAGAGTTATGTGGGTATTAATTATATATGTATTAGTTATGCATATATTAATTATGTAGGGATTAGTTATGCAGAGATTATTTTTTTGAATGTTTGGTTTGCAATATTAGAAATTGATATACATTATATAAATTTTAAGGTAAAATGTTTGTTTACAACTATACCCCTGGCCTTCTTTTGCATTGTTTTTTCTCTCTTTCCATTTATGTAAGAAATAATTTAGTTAGGAACTTTGGGTGTTACTTTCACTTCTTCGTCGTACTACTGAACTATGTGAAGTTTAGGCATATTTGATTTTCACTTCTTAGTTTTGGTATTTCCATTTTCTAGTGGCTTCTCCAGTTTGCTTTTGCTAGTTTGTTATTTAAAAATGAGAGAAGACAAGGTATATAGTTGACAAGTGAAACCTGTTGACGGGTTGGCAGAGAAATAAGGAAGCTTTATGTGTAAAGTGATAGGGGTAAATTTAGCATTTCAGTATTTTATTCATGTATTACTAATATATGTATTAGTTATTCCATCTTCTACCCGGCATAAAATAATATACAGATTGACTCATAACTTATACATGTATTATTTATGTATTATTGAAAAATGTCAACCAAACATGATATTAGTTATGCAGAATTGTATACAAAATAACTATTACCTATCAAATATAGTATAAGTTATGTTACCCCTTATACATAAATAACTTTTCTTCTAACCAGCTACCAAACGACCTCTAAGGGATTTTGGTTATATCCCACAGTTCACTGTAATCTTTTATAGATGCTTTAATCCTCATGAATTGCTCCCGCTAATATTTTTTTTTTTTTTTTTTTCAATTAACTGCTCCAAAGTCTAACAACTTTAAAGGTAAAAGAAAAACCTTTTCCAGCCTTAGCCATGGCAATTGGGCCCGGGCTCAGCCGGGCACACCCTCACTAGTAATGTCATATCACATATGCGTGGATTGCCAAGTCAGCCACTAGTGATCATTGTTGCATGACAATTGATTCAGCTTTTACACGTGTCAGATTTGGATTGGTAAAAATTGCGATAAGGAAAATTGATATTATTTGGTTCAAGTTTTGAAAAAATGAGTATTTGAAGTTGATTGAAAAAGAGTATTGGCTCGTTTGTGTTTAAATGTGAATTCACTTATAAAGCAAGTTGAGATTTTATTGGTGAAATTAATTTGTTTTACTTGAAATACTTTTCAAATTGATTTTTCAAATTTCAAATTCATTATTTCAGATTTAAAGTTGAAATAATGGTCCAGATTATAAATCAAACACTACTTGTTTGGTTGTTATATGATAATTTGAAGGAAGATCGTGTTTACCTTTTATTTAGTAGGCGTTTGGCCATAAGTTTTGGAAGGCTTTTAAAAAAAAGGTAATTCAAATATGTATATGTTTATAGAATTAATCTAGCTTTTGGGAGATTTTGAAAATCAAAATTTCAAATCCCAAATACAGCTTAAGATCTTTTTTGGGCCAATTCATGATATTTGGGACTTTTTATCTTGAAAAAAATAATGTAAAAGACTTTTATAACTTGTCAGAAACTTGTTCCAAAATTCATGTCCAAACTCAATTTTAATTTCACATCAAACTATACCCAAATCAGCATTTTCAAAAAATATTTGTGAATCTATATTCAAACGGGTCCTTAATGTTGCAAGGGAAAATAATTTCCTTCAAAAAGACTTTAATGACACCACATTATAATTGAAGACTTAATAATTTCCCACATAGCGGAAGTAAAGTTGATCTCTAGTTGTGTTTGGTACACTCATAATGTGATTAAAGGGATTGTTTGGTTCAGAGCATGGATATTCCAGGACAATAATCCAGTAATTTTAATATAAAATTTTGTAGCGATTTATACTAATAACCCAACACATGAATATAATCTCAAATTGTATACCGAAGTTAATGTACTAATTACAGTAACCAAACGATACCTAATTTATCTCCTTCCTGACTTCCTAGTCAATTGGGATCGAACCGAAAAATCGTACCAAACCGAAAAGTCAAACCAAACCGATTATAAAATCCGACTCGGTTTGGTTTGATTTGGTTTAGTATTGAATAAAAAAAACTGAACCAACCCGATATATAAATATATAATTTTTATATATATTATTTAAAATTTTATATAAAATTTTCTTTAAAAAATATCTAAAAATATTTGGAATTCTCTCATGGGATATAAATTTTAATAGAATATGAAGTGCTCCATATTTATTGACCTTAAATAATGGATTGTATGATCAGTTTTTCTTATCAAGTGTTACTGAAATACGTCTATCTATTTATTCTTACATATTCATATCATATGTTAAGATGTATTAAATTCTTATATCTTTTTCGAATGTGAAGTGGTTATTAATATTTAGGTATCTTTTGTTTTTTATGTTTAATTACTAAATTCGGATAACCTGAAAATGTATATCAACGAAAAATTATTGTCAGACAACTAAAAAAATAATTATTACTTGTGTTAACAATGGAATTCTCTCATAAGAATATTTTAATTGATAATATGTTTGTCAACTTTTTATATTTTTACTAAATAGATGTATACGTATCAAATATTTAACAAAGTAAGATTGAAATAATATGTAAGTAACAAAAAACCCGAAAACCCGAAAAACCCGACAAAACCGAACCAATCCAAACCGATATAGTTGGTTTGGTTTGGTTTTGATAAAAACCGAACCAACCCGGTCCATGTACACCCCTACGGGAGATCATAAGAAATAACACCATCATTTAGTGGAGGGAAAGAAAAATATAAAGTCGCAATAAAAGTTACTTTATTCGTTTCAATTTATGCTATCCTATTTTTTTGTTAAATAAATGATTATTTCTACATTTAGAAGTAATTAAATTTAACTTATATTTCTATGAATAGGCATTAAAAATTTATGCTTAATCTCATAGCCGTGTCCAGAATTTTCTTTTTGGCGAGGCAGCTATACATGGTGCGAGAAGCAGGATTATTATTCCTAATTTTAGTTGTATATCATGATTTATAATGTACGAATATTATGCAAAACCCAAGTAACAAAAACTTTTAAATCTATTATCACTTTTTCATAAGATCCTTGTAAAATTTGCAATCATATCAATTTCATAACTAAAAATTAGTCATTAACTTTCGCTATTCATTAATACTTAACACTTTCTTATATTTTAAACTTGTAGTTAAGCAGCCAAATCACAAATTCGACAATTATAAATTAAAAAAGAAGGGCAGCCCGGTGCATAAGCTCACACTATAGACGGGTCCGAGAAAGAATTAGACCACAAGGGTCTAGATTTCTACAAGAGGTTGTTTTCGCTGCTTGAACTCGTGACCTCCTGGTCTTACCGTTAAGGCTCCCATTCTTTTGGACCAAGTAAATTAAAAGCTTTAATATATATCATAACATTAATCAGAATTAACCATACCATACATGAAAAGTACATCAACTGAAGTGTGAAGAATCAGAAATACAGAAAAACCAAACGTAGTAATTAAATAAGCCCCTTTTCTTAGAACAAACACTTTTTTAAGGGGTAATGTACACAGTGAAGTGTGTAATAGTTTCAACACCATCAGTTGTATGTTGATCCACATGAGGCAGAGTTTCAATTGTAGCATACCCTTTAGCATTCTCATATTTTCCAGTACCTCCAATAATAGCAATGTGAGAAATTGGCGTCGCGGTCCTGTGAATTCCAAAGAAACTAATAGTATCATCCACTTCATGTTCATGCTGCCCATGGAACAATGTTGTTAAAGCTAAAGTATGACTCGTCCCGTCCGAAGAACTCGTCAAGTAAAATCCTTGTGCTCTACCAAGAATTGCTGATCCCAATTCATGTCCTTCTGTTATTTCATTGTCTACCACAGTAATTGATCCGAACATGAGTTGTTGAAGGGATATGCCAGTAGGGAGTTGCCCGGCTGTGACAAAAGGTTGGTTGTCCCCGCTGTCGACAATGTTGTTGTTGCCTGTGTTTTGTAGGACAGTGTTGGATTCTTGTTGTCCATTGAGACCTACTAGGAAAGGATAATTGTTGTTGTTGACGATGTTGTTGATGTTGTTGAGGGGAACACCACCGTCGATTGGGAAGACGTGGTTGTTTGCTTTTGAGAAAGGTAAATCGTTGGCATCCGTGTTGGCTACAATTCCAGTGACCACTCTTCCTGACGGGTGTGTACCGCCAAGTATGTCATGCATGAAGAATGAGAACGTTGAGTGGCCCTCTGGAATAGGATTTGCCACTGTGGCACCAGAGGTAGCAGCAACTTCTGGTGC
The DNA here is from genome assembly GCA_026770625.1 of Nicotiana glauca. Classification (NCBI taxonomy): domain Eukaryota; kingdom Viridiplantae; phylum Streptophyta; class Magnoliopsida; order Solanales; family Solanaceae; genus Nicotiana; species Nicotiana glauca. Next base: position 31,969 of record MU705040.1, read on the forward strand.
CACATTGGTAACAGGTGCTGCTCCAGTGTTTGTTGTTACGTCAGCAACAGGAGCCACTGGAGTAGTAGGGGAAACGACAGGAGCTGTATCAGGCTCGGGTTCAGTTGGAAAATCAGCTGAAGGAGCCACAGTGGTTGCAGGAATAGAAGAATCATCATCATCCTCTATAGGTTTTGGGTTTGAATCAGGAGTGGTGACTGTAGCTGGAAAGTGGCCACTTGGCAATGTGGTGGCGGGTGCCACCACAGGAGCCACAACAGGTTCATCTGAGCTCACTTCATCGAGGATTCTCGCTGAAGTAGCAATGTCAAACGAGAGGGTTAATAGCAAAATGCAAAAAGTGAATTGGAATGTTTTAGAGCAGAGTTGGGAAAATTTGACCATTTTTTGCTTGTGAATGATGCTATATGATGATTGATGAGAAGAAGCAAATGAAGAATTGAGATCTGTTTGTTGGTGATGAATGAGTGTAGGCTAACTGAGTATAAATAGTTTGGTTACAAACTTCCTATTAAGTGGAGCTGATGAAATGGTTTAGGTAAAATGTTTAAGTGCAATAACAAAATCCATTAAAAAGTTTTAGGCATTAGTTTTGTTGAACCTACTCTGTAATGTGTTTAGTTGATCATTTGGGCAGTAATAGTACATTATCATAATGCTAGTGAAGAAGTCTGGAAAAAATTGTTTACAGCATGTGCTTATATCAAAACATATTAGTTTATTAGTTTGAACGGGAGCTTGGCGTAACTGGTTCAAGCCGTGGATGTACAATATACTCTTGTGGTTCGACCCTTTTGTGGATCTTACTTTTAGCGGGAGCTTAGTGCATCGGAGTATCCTTTTTTATATAATCATTAGTTTAATGTAAATATCATATGTGAATAAATTTTCTCGCTCTAGCAATTCCACAGATTGCATAGCTATTATTTATTTCTTTCTAAATTGTAGTTTCTTTGAGAACTAAGTTAAAAATGGGATTTAAAAAAAAAGTAAAAAATGAGAAAAAGTCCAGTATTATTTGGTATGAGTTGGAGAGTTGGAGTGGTTTAACGGCTTAATGTAGTGGCTTACTTTTGCACTTTACAAATCCACACAATCTTGTACTTTGTTAATGTCTAAGGTATGGCCCCTCAAACCTGGTCTGATGATGTGCAAAAGCAAAATAAACAGAGAATATTAGACAACTATTTGTATGCAATAATAGCTCATTTAAATAAACAACAACAACACAGTATAATCTCATTTAGTGGGGTGTGGGGAGGGTAGTGTGTACCCAGACCTTACCTCCACCCTGGGGTAGAGAGGCTGTTTCCAAATAGACACCCGGCATCCTTCCCTCCAAGAACTTCCCACCTTGCTCTTGGGGAGACTCAGAACTCACAACCTCTTGGTTGGAAGTGGAGGTTGCTTACCATCAGAGCAACATCTCTTGTCCAAAAACAACAAGAACAACAACAAAGTATAATCCCGCTTAGCGAGATAAAAATAATACTAATTTAAAAAAAATTAATTGCATAGTTGAAATTCACCAACTGTTGCATTTGACTAGGGCAGAGCTAGAGTTTGAGCCGAGGTTGGACAAATCCAATAGCTTTTGCCTAAATCTTATTTTATATTATAAATTTTTTAAAATTTACTTAAATATTTAATTATAAACTCAGTAACTAACAGCATCTACAAGTTCGATAAAGAATTCATTGATAAAGTCAGAATCAACAAATTTCAAATTTTGACTTCTCTGCTTCATTTGGCACCCCATTGGTGAAAGATCATACACTTCAAAGAAGCCTAAGGTGGTAGGTAGTAGAGGAGTCTAAATAAAAATGTAGTTTGTATTTTATTTTTCATCTGGTGTCCGATACCTGCATTGGAGCCTGACTATATCAGGATTCGCGCTGAGTATGGCCCCATGAGGAGTAGCGCTCCTTACCAATGATTTTTTCATACCCAAAGCTCGAATTCGAGACATCTGATTAAGGAAGGAGCAGTCCCATCCACACCATTTGGTGGTTAATAAAAATATATGTCATTGTGTCAATCAATTCATCAAACCTCTTTGTTATCTTGTTTATTTGACTTAAAAATGACCAACGGTAAATAATCGTTTAAACTTGTGACACTATTATTCAAATTATTATGATTAGAATATCAATGCCACAAGACTGAAAACTAAGATTTGAACTTGCGACGTGATTAGAAGGTAATCGACATAGTATCCTTCTATCATATAGTGACGGATCGAATCACCTATGTAATATTCCCCTCCCATTCCTACTAACATTAATAAAAAAAAATAAAAAATGCTTTAGCATAACATGTTGTAATGGACCTTAGGAAGCCATACAAAAAACACTTTTTAAAAGAAAAGAAATAAACTATAAACTATGGGGAGAAAAAAAAAGAAAAGCAAAGGTGAATTATGACCAGCAAAAAGGAAAATGGGAGAAATCAAAATAAATAAAACAGTGAAAATCATTTCTTTTTGCATCTCGCACGAACTGCCTCTACGGACCGACCGGTCCGAAAATAAACCGTAGCTCCCTCTTTCACTACTCTCGTCTAGGGTTTAAACCCAAATTTCATTTCTGAATCTTTCTCCTCCTTTCTTCTTCCTCTCAAAACCCTAAACCTCACTCCTCTTCACTTCTACTCTCACTTTTAAACTAGGGTATTAGCAGTACACCAACTGCTACTCCCAAAATGTATCTCTACAGTCTCACTCTCCAAAAACCCACCGGCATACTCTGCGCCATCAACGGCAGCTTTTCCGGTGGCAAAGTACAAGAAATCGCCGTCGCCCGGGGCAAAGTCCTCGACCTCCTCCGCCCCGACGATAACGGTAAGCTCCAAACCTTATTATCTGTCGAAATCTTCGGCGCTATACGCTCCTTAGCTCAATTTCGATTAACCGGTGCACAAAAAGATTATATTGTAGTCGGGTCTGATTCGGGTCGGATAGTGATATTAGAGTATAATAAAGAGAAGAATGTTTTTGATAAAGTTCATCAGGAGACTTTTGGGAAATCGGGTTGTAGACGGATAGTTCCGGGTCAGTATTTGGGTATTGACCCGAAAGGTAGGGCTGTTATGATTGGTGCTTGTGAGAAACAGAAGCTTGTGTATGTTTTGAATAGGGATACTGCTGCTAGGTTAACCATTTCGTCGCCTTTAGAAGCTCATAAGAGCCACACGATTACGTTCTCTATTTGTGGTGTTGATTGTGGATTTGATAACCCGATATTTGCTGCGATCGAGTTGGATTACGCGGAGGCGGATCAGGATCCTACTGGCCAGGCTGCAAATGAGGCTCAGAAGCATTTGACATTTTATGAATTAGATTTAGGGCTTAATCACGTGTCGAGGAAGTGGAGTGAACAGGTTGATAATGGTGCTAATTTGCTCGTGACCGTACCTGGTGGTGGGGATGGTCCGAGTGGTGTGCTTGTTTGTGCCGAGAATTTCGTGATATATAAGAATCAGGGACACCCTGATGTTAGGGCTGTTATTCCCAGGAGGGTGGATTTGCCAGCGGAACGTGGGGTTTTGATTGTTTCAGCTGCTATGCATAAGCAGAAGTCAATGTTTTTCTTTCTTTTGCAAACTGAATATGGAGATATCTTTAAGGTGACATTGGATCACGACAATGACAGGGTTAAGGAGTTAAAGATCAAGTATTTTGATACAATTCCAGTCAGTTCTTCGCTGTGTGTCTTGAAGTCAGGGTTCCTCTTTGCTGCGTCAGAGTTTGGGAATCATGCATTGTATCAGTTTCAGGCGATAGGAGATGATCCTGATGTCGAAGCTTCATCATCGACGTTAATGGAAACTGAAGAAGGTTTTCAGCCTGTATTTTTCCAGCCAAGAAAGCTAAAAAATCTTGTTAGGATCGATCAGATTGAGAGTTTGATGCCAATCATGGACATGAAAATAGTAAATCTTTTTGAGGAAGAAACTCCACAAATATTTTCACTTTGTGGGAGGGGTCCCCGGTCTTCGTTGCGCATACTTAGGCCAGGTTTAGCTGTTAGTGAAATGGCTGTGTCACAGCTTCCTGGTGTTCCTAGTGCTGTCTGGACTGTGAAAAAGAATGTCAATGATGAGTTTGATGCGTACATTGTTGTCTCTTTTGCGAATGCAACTCTCGTGCTTTCTATTGGTGAGACAGTTGAAGAAGTTAGCGACAGTGGGTTTCTTGATACTACTCCATCTCTTGCTGTTTCATTGATTGGTGATGATTCATTGATGCAAGTTCATCCCAGTGGAATAAGGCATATTAGAGAAGATGGCCGTATTAATGAATGGAGAACTCCTGGAAAGAGAACTATTGTCAAGGTTGGATCTAATAGGCTTCAAGTGGTAATTGCACTAAGTGGAGGGGAGCTTATATATTTTGAAGTGGATATGACTGGCCAGCTGATGGAAGTCGAGAAGCATGAGATGTCAGGTGATGTAGCTTGTCTGGACATTGCCCCTGTTCCTGAGGGAAGACAGAGGTCCCGTTTCCTTGCAGTTGGATCATATGATAACACTATTCGCATCTTGTCATTGGATCCTGATGACTGTATGCAGGTTCTGAGCCTGCAAAGTGTATCTTCACCGCCAGAGTCTCTCCTTTTTCTTGAAGTTCAGGCCTCTATTGGTGGAGAAGATGGTGCAGATCACCCTGCCAGCCTTTTTCTTAATGCTGGTTTACAAAATGGGGTTTTATTCAGGACTGTGGTGGATATGATAACTGGACAGCTTTCAGATGCACGTTCACGTTTCTTGGGGCTTAGAGCCCCTAAGCTCTTTTCCATTGTTGTGAGAGGACGGCGTGCTATGCTTTGCTTGTCAAGTAGACCGTGGCTAGGTTATATACACCAGGGGCATTTTCTTTTGACGCCTTTATCATATGAGACTCTTGAATTTGCAGCCTCATTTTCATCGGATCAATGTGCAGAAGGTGTCGTCGCGGTTGCTGGGGATGCGTTGAGGGTCTTCACAATAGAGAGATTGGGCGAGACTTTCAACGAAACAGCTATACCTTTAAGGTATACGCCAAGAAGGTTTGTTCTTCAACCTAAACGGAAGATGGTGATAATGATAGAGAGTGACCAGGGAGCATATACTGCGGAAGAGCGTGAAGCTGCCAAAAAGGAGTGCTTCGAGACAGCTGGGAATGGTGAAAATGGAAATGCAGAACAAGTGGAGAATGGTGAAGATGAGGATGGTAATGATCCACTCTCTGATGAACAATATGGTTATCCCAAGTCGGAGTCAGGAAGGTGGGTTTCCTGCATCAGAGTCCTTGACCCAAGGTCAACACAAACCACTTGTCTGCTAGAGCTTCAGGATAATGAGGCTGCGTTTAGCATATGCACTGTTAATTTCCATGACAAGGAGCATGGAGCTCTGTTAGCTGTTGGTACTGCCAAGGGCCTTCAGTTTTGGCCCAAAAAATCATTTGAAGCAGCATACATTCATATATACAAATTTAAAGAAGACGGGAAGGTCCTTGAGCTTTTGCACAAGACACAGGTAGATGGTGTGCCTCTTGCATTATGTCAGTTCCAAGGAAGACTACTAGCTGGTGTGGGGTCTGTCCTTAGGTTGTATGATTTGGGGAAGAAAAGACTGCTCAGAAAATGCGAGAACAAGCTTTTCCCCAACTCAATCACATCTATCCATACCTATCGTGATCGGATTTATGTGGGTGACATGCAAGAGGTATGATAATTATAAAATATTCTGTGTTAAATATAAAAGTATTGAAGTAATACATTCTCTTTGGATAATATTTGTTCGACTTAAATTTGCGATAGAGAAGGTTTGTTCTGCATTCTAGTCTAAAGACATAATTTGAATCTAATGACTGGGGGTTTGGAATAAAAAGCTCTAGTGACTAGCCATCGAGCAATGAGCTATTGTGATATTTTGCCTGTGAAAGTTTTTTGCATGAGTATCAGTCGAAATTGAGGCAATAGAAATGGTTGGAGGAAATGTTGCAAAGTTTGAAATGGTATGTTGTTTTTAGAACATTCTGTGCATTAAATTGTTATAACCTCATAAAACTAATTAAGCTCATAGATTCTGATAGCCTGAAACTAATATTCTTTTGCTGTCACTGAAGTTTTTTTATTATAAATTAAAGTTGCCATATAAAATAACTATTTGAAGGTTTTTTATTTTCCCCGTCCCGAAGTAGCACAATGAATCTCGGTTGCATGATTATATGTTGTTATCCAACATGATAATTACGTCCATAATTGCCTAGATGCTTTCCTCTGATTATACTAATTTACTACAGAGTGACTGTGTTGGCCGTTTGAATCCATAGAATGTAGACTGATGGTTAAGTTAGATATTTTCTGACAGGAATATTTGTTCGGATTCTTATAAAATAGTCTTCTTTGATGTCATATTTTATGAAGTGTTGGTTTCTACTGATCTGCTCAAATTGTTCTCTTCTTGCAGTCATTCCACTACTGTAAGTATAGACGTGATGAAAATCAACTGTACATATTTGCTGATGACACGGTTCCGAGATGGCTAACCGCAGCACAGCATGTAGATTTTGACACAGTGGCAGGAGCTGACAAGTTTGGGAATATCTACTTTGTGCGATTACCTCAGGATGTTTCAGATGAGATTGAAGAAGACCCTACTGGTGGAAAAATAAAATGGGAGCAGGGGAAGCTGAATGGAGCCCCAAACAAGGTTGAGGAAATAGTGCAGTTTCATGTTGGTGATGTGGTCTCTTGCTTGCAAAGAGCATCACTTATTCCAGGAGGGGGTGAATGTGTAATTTACGGGACTGTGATGGGGAGCGTCGGGGCAATGCTTCCATTTACCTCGAGGGATGATGTTGACTTCTTCTCTCATTTGGAGATGCATTTGAGGCAGGAGTTCCCACCTTTATGTGGCAGGGATCACATGGCCTACAGATCTGCCTACTTCCCTGTTAAGGTAAGCTTGTACTGCTCAATCAGTTATTTCCTTAATGTTCCAATGCGGAAAGTGGTATAGTGGTATTTACCTACTTAGTTTGACATCCTGATTGGTAGCAGAGATGCGCTAATGTAGCAAATGAATGTAAATAAACTTCCTTGCGTAGCTAAATTAACGCTAAAGTGAAACTGGGAATTTGTCATTAGCTACTTTACAAGACTTGGTTGGTAGTAAGCTTAACCTGTTCTGTCCTAGGTCCCAATTAAAATGTTTAACAGATAAAATGGCTGGATAATCAAATCGTTGAGCAGTTCTAGAACAGCAAATGGGCTTGTGCTATCATGGATTATGAGTAGTTGTGTCCTCCATTGGCTATATCGTTTGACAATGAGCAATTTAGTGTGCCCTGTGAATATTTATGTTTTCCTTGATTTCACTATTTTGAAGTGCTGTGCATGCTTTGAATAAATGGCAACTCTAAGTTGCCACAGGCTGTTCTCTGTCTACCAAGTTCATTTTATGCCTAGGTCACATTTTCGAGTGTTGAATTATGCACTTTTAGCTGAAACTGTTACAAATTTCAGGTCTGATATTAACTAGATTACATGATACTATTAAGAGTGTATGCTCTTTTTTATTTCATATATTTAAATCACCTTGATTATTCAATCCTTATCTAATGTTGATGATAATGGTGATATATTGGAACTGTTTTGCAGGATGTGATAGATGGAGACTTGTGCGAACAGTTCCCAACCTTGCCAATGGATATGCAGCGCAAAATTGCAGATGAGTTGGACAGAACACCAGGCGAGATTTTGAAAAAGCTTGAAGAAATAAGAAACAAAATTATTTGAGAACATGTTTAGATCAAGGTAGATTCCCTTGTCTTCACATATAGCTTTTGCATGTTAGTCATACTTGATGTTTTTTCTGGATAACCGTTGTGTCCAGGTAAGTTTGCACTTACCTCGTCTAATCCATCATGTACTTGTTATCTGCTATCAGCATAGGTGTTAAAGTAACTTTTTTGAACAAGACTTAAGACTGATGAGAAGAATTCACTTGGTGTACTAGAATTTGGACCTTGTTTCCCAAGTTGTTGTCCAACTATTCGACCGTTAGGGCACATCTTCAAGGGTTAGTCATAGTTGATATTGTCAATTGACTACTAAAGGAAACATAAGCTTGAAGAGGATTTGGTTTTCGAGGTTCCAATCTCAATTATAACACTTGGTGTGAGCTCAACTGCTCCGACCTTGGTAGGCACGACTTTCCTCGCAACCTATATTTGTTGGTTAAACAAGCTGTCCGGTAGATTGGTCGAGGTGCAGAAGCTGGTCTAAGAAAAAAAGGAGAGTTTTAGTTTAGAAGCTTTCTTCATATTATTTGTGGCTTGGAAATGGAATCAAGTTGGGGCACAAAGACCTTGTAGCTCTATGTGATAGCAGACTGTCATGTTTATTTCTTTTTGGTAAATCTCAAACCACTCAAAATATATATTTTTTATGACAAGGTGATGGTTTTTGTCTTAATCGATCCAAGGGAACAGTCATGTGGCGGCTTAAGAGGGAGTATGCTGCAGAGAGCTATGGATGTTTCATTTGATTTGAGCTTTGTGGATGCAAGAAAAGAGACCAGCATGTACTCCAACCTGTGCTCACTATAGAAGTATTTGAGGAAAAGATGCAGAGCGATTTTTTGAAGAAAAGATGCGTAGTGAATTATTGCTCAGTTTCTCTGTTGTAATTATGCTGTAGCATAGCTTTGTCATTTCAACTGATTTTGTAGCAAACTACCGGTAACTGAATTGTGTATTTCCAGTTTGTTTATGAGAAATGTAGTCACGATGCAGAGATTGATCCACTAACTTTAAATTTGTGGAAGTTTCTTCTACTGAGTTGGAATTTCCTAGTCTCTTGGCCAAGTTTTATCCCGTTAGTGTAGTTACTTTCAGAAATTCTGGTGCCTTATTAATTAAATTACCAAAGTTTTTTTTTTCCTCTTGTTTGGTGCAATGTGAGTCCGATGTGCATTCGGGAGGATTTACTAAAACTATCAAGTTAATCAGAAATATTAATATTCTCTATAGATATCTACAGAACTAGTTGTCATATTTAAGTTGATTGTCATTTCCATTTGACATGGATAATTCTGGTGTTATCCGTGACTCAGCTGAATGTGTAAACGCATTTTCACTTCTCATCTTTTCACACAAAACAACTTGGTGACTAATCTTTGGCCAGTAATCATATTTATCACCTGCCAACTGTTTTCCAGGGTATTTATCCTTTCATCTGTCTTAGGAATCGTGTGTACTACTCTGTATAGGTTAAATAGCAGCGTCCACATAAGATGCACCACGAAATTTTTACGTCTTACAATCAAACCTTTTTGTAACAGCCTCGTTAGTTCTAGATTTTTTTGGTTGTTATAGTGAAGTGTTGTTATATAAAACATATATTATAATACAACATGGAAATTGGTTCCAAAGAAACTTGGCTTTTATAGTGATTGGTTGTTATACAATGATGTTATAGAGAGGTCTGACTGTATTTTGTATATTTTGCCTAATATTTTGTCTAGTTATATATGTTGAATCCTTTTGGCTTCTTCCCGTATTTGCTTCTTTATATTTTGAATCCTCTTAGTAAAAATCTTGATTCCGCCACTGTTGCTATCATGTTATACAGAAATGAAGAAACCATACACCACTTGTACCATCAAAGATTTGAGCCTCTCCCTCTCTAACCACTCAACAGATCACAATATGTGAAGTTTACGATTCTGCACTCTTTGTAAAGAATTATGCTTCTCTTTTCTTTTTCTTGTTTTACAGGTATCAAATACCACAGCCATCAACAAGATAGAATATGCCTAACTACTGATCTTTGGTAAATTGTCATTTGCATGCTTTTGTTGTCTCTCCAGCCTTGAATTGCCCATACTGATTTTCTCATTGAGCCAACAGATAATGTCCGAAAACACAATGTTTCTGTTCTCAGGAAATTCACCATAGGAAAGTGAATGCCACATTCCTGGATACAGCTTGAAGTTCTTGTCGATGCTCGACGCCTTCTCGTATAAAAGCTTGCTCACAGATGGATCAGTAACTGTGTCCTCTCCTCCATGTACAATTAGAAATGGCAATGTAACTTCCTCAAGTCTTTGCTCCAAATCCATGCTAACAGTAAGTAGTTGGTACCCGGTTTGTAAGCGAGGTCGTCCCTTGTAGCAATATGGATTGTTTCTGATCTGCATTTTATCAATCCATAGTTGAGGCAAATATAAAAAGAGAGAGCTTTTGTATGTAAAAAAAAAAAAAAAGATCTATTAGTTAATGTAAGGAGGAGGGGAACCCTGATGTAACTTGTAAAGTTGCTGTCAGGGTTTGAGCAGTGAAAACAACTTCTTGCAGAAATGCAGGGAACCCTTATGGTACAACCCTTCTTCAGACCCCGCGCATAGTAGGAGCATAGCAGGCTGCCCTTTTTAGTTTATGTAAGGATAAGGGAAGAAAATAAAGTTTGCCCATGGGCTATGCTACTCAGATCTTTCAAAAAAGTCGTCAGGTATGTATTAAATCCTCAAAAAGTTATTTAGTTTTAGAGGATCAGACAATGATGCGACATTATTTGTGGAGGATCCGAGCAATATACTCCTCCGGGCTTTAGTCTAGTAGTAGGAATGTAACACATGATGTGTCAGCACATCCGACACATCAGGGGTTCGAATCTTGCTGAGAAATTGTTTTTGGTATTTAAGTGTAAAAAGATAGAGAGGCGGGCTATTAACTGTGTGCCACTGGTCCTCGGGTTTATCGGGCTCGGGGGGTTGTTGTGGGTTTTGAC